>CM077470.1:24337045-24611226 GCA_039654755.1 Calcarius lapponicus
CATTGGTGTAACGTTTGGTCTTGAAACTCATCAAGCACTGAGCAGCTTTTGTGGGCTGCTCTGTCCTAGGGGGCAGCCCTGCTCCAAGGGTTTCAGCTGGACAGGGACACACAGGGACACTGCTGGACAAGGGAGGTCTGGGAATTCATCCCACTCCAGCCTCGTGGTGTTTAAAGAAGCCAGGACGGACAGGGCTGGTCTTGTGGAAAGTGTCATGTTGGAAATAGAGGGGGTTCTAAGGTGCCTTTCACCCAAACCATCCTGGGATTCTGGGTTTCTGTGAAAGGTGAAGCAAAGCAGCCCCACAGTGCCTGCCCTGGCATTTAATTGTTAAATGCTTTAGCAAGTTGTCCAGCAGGGCACAGACACCGCAAAGAGGGAACTTTCTTGGGCCTGTCAAGCTAATCCACCCTTTAAGCCCAAAATTAATTAAGAGAAGAAGAAAAGGAAAAGGAAAAGGGAGAAGGAGAAGGAAAAGGAAAAGGGAAAGGAAAAGGAAAAGGAAAAAGGGAAAAGGAAAAGGAGGAAAAGGAAAGGAAAGGAAAAGGGAAAGGAAAAGGAAAGGAAAAGGACAAGGAAAGGAAAGGGAAAGGGAAAGGGAAAGGAAAGGAAAGGAAAGGAAACAGGAAAGGAAAAGGAACAAGTGAAAAGGAAAAGGAAAAGGAAAAGGAAAAGGAAAAGGAAAAGGAAAGGAAAAAGGAAGAAAAGGAAAAGGAAAAGGAAAAGGAAAAGGAAGAAAAGGAGAAGAAGAGAAGAGAAGAGAAGAGAAGAGAAGAGAGAGAAGAGAAGAGAAGAGAAGAGAAGAGGAAGAGAAGAGAAGAGAAGAGAAAGAGAAGAGAAGAGAAGAGAAGAGAAGAGAAGAGAAGAGAAGAGAAGAGAAGAGAAGGAGAAGAAAAAGAAGGAGGAGGAGAACAAGAATTAGGAGAATGAGGGAGAACAAGAACAAGGAAAAGAAAAATAAAAAGGGAAAAAACAAGGCAAACAGCTGAGCTTATTGGAAGTAGCAGCTGGTTACCAGTAAGTGAAAGTGGGATGGTTTTTGTGGTGGGATGGAGAGGAAAGGGTGAGATTTAAGGAAGAAGCTTTCCCACAGTGAGAGTGGCAAAACACTGGCACAGGATCCCAGAGCAGCTGTGGCTGCCCCTGGATCCCTGGCATGTCCCAGGCCAGGTTGGATAGGGCTTGGAGCAGCCCTGGATGAGCGGCAGGGTGTCTCTGCCATGGCAGGGGTGGGATGGGATGAGCTTTCAGATCCCTCCCAACCCAAACCAGGCTGGGATCCCCCCCTCCTGGCTTCAGCCACCAGGCAGTGGAGTCCAGCTGCTTCCATCAGGATTGATGTTCTTGCTGAAAGGTGGGGGAACAAAACTCCTTCCCTTCAGCCTGTCAGAGCCCGGGTGCGAGTAAAGCACTGCCAGGGAAAAAGCGTTTGTTGACTCGTGTACAACAAGAGAGAACTATCAGCTTTTAAAGGCTCAATTAAGCTGCTTTCAAGATCTAGGGCCAGCAAGTTAGTACTGTGCTTTAAATATTAAAACTGTGGAGATGGATATGAGCCTCACACTCCAACCTCGAGGTAGGTAATTTAAACCATCTGCACTGCAGAGCTGCTGCTGGAGCCAATAAAAATATTTCATAATTACTTCTTGCTTCCTTTTTTCGCCAGAATCAAATATCATCATTGTTAAAAGGTCAGAAACATTCCACTTTTCAACACTTGGAGGAAAAATGCTTCTCTAGGTAGCCAGGAAAGGGTTTTCATAGCAGGAATATCCTCAGCTGTAGGTTATGAGCTGTGGAGGAGCAGGTTCCAGACACTCATCAGATTTCTGATACCAGGAGATATCCCAATCATTTAATTTTCTTTCTGTGATTTCGAGTGCTTTCCCCACAACACCCACTCAAGAATCTTTCAATGTATTTTAGGTTCATTCCATATAAGCTGAAATCCCTTGATAAATTTTGCATTTCTTTTTGTAGCCTGTCTTGGTCAACTGCAGACCTTTTCTAAGAAAACAGAATTTAAATGCCCTTAGCTTTTTGTGTGGTTTCCAGCTGTCTAACAATGGATTAAAATGCATAAACAGGCTACAGCTGCTCAGCCTTCCAAATTCTGACACCTCCTTCCTTCCATTTGGGACTCCAGCCTCAATTTCTTTTTGTCTTTGACCTTTTTTGTGGACTGAAATCCAATCCTTTTGTCTGCATCTGCTGCTAAAAGCCATTTCTCCCCAGCCCCAGTCCCGTCCCCTTGTGTCTCATCAAGCACATTTCCATTTGGCTCAGAAAATCCCAACCAGAGCATTTCATGCCCAGCCACAGAGCACTGATGGGAGCAGCTCTCTGCTCCTGCCTTCTGCAATGGCACAGGCTGGGAACCCCATTATTTGGGGGCCAACCAAACAAAATCTTATTAAAAAATAAGGGAACTGCCCTTTGGAAGACTTTAAAAAATGTATTGGTGGTCTTTCTAAAAATAGGCAAAAAATTTAAACTGCATTAGTATGTATCAAAAGTGAAATTTTGCATTTATTCAGTGGGTTGGACATCTCTGTGAAGCTGCTAAAGCCCACCAGGAAGGATTATCTCACCAGGAAGGTTTTACCAAGGATTTTATCTCCTCAGGAAGGTTTTACCAAGGAGTGGCAGCCGCTTGGTGCCCTCAGCCTTCCCAAGGTGCCACCATCCCATTGGGAAGAGCAGGAATTCTGGCTCCCCACCATGTGATGGAATGCCACCCACCCGCTCTGAAGAATGCCCCGTGAAGCTGCTCAGGTGGCAGGAATGCCAGGAGCAGCAGTGGGAAGCCATTCCAGACTGGCTCCCACAAGTCCTGCTGGCTCCCGTTGGTCATTCCTGTGGCACCACGGGATCAACACAAAAAAATAACAAACCGGGAAGGAAGGGGAGCTCTGAGGAGCCCAGCCCTGAGGATTTCACCTGGACAAACGGGATCTTGGGATGCCAAGCCAACAGGTGGAATGAGCTGCAGGGCACAGGTGCAGGATGCTCATCCCAAGGAGCAGCTTCCATCCCCTGAACTGTGTATCCCAGCTTTATTCCAGCAGCTCCCACACGGGGCTTGAGGAAAAATGAGCAGCATCAGACTAATGTGGATCTAATGAAGGAAGTCAGGGCTGTCCCCAGAGTGAATTGTCACATTTACCTTCACAGGAGCAGATGGGAGAAGCAGGCTCCTGGAAGCTTCTGTGGGAGTTTCCAGCCAACAGCTCAAGGACTTGGAGACCTTGAGCTTTCAAAACGTGGCAGAGAATGGGCAGCTCTGGGTGTCTCCAGCTGACAGCACTGCACAGAACCTGCCAGCAGCGTCACTCTGAGCTGGAGCAGGGCACTGTCACAGTGCCAGCCACACCTGGGGTCACCAAGGACCAGGGAGGGCTCTCCCCTCTAACAGGGTGGGGTGAGGATGGGCTCCAAGGCTTTGGGAATATCCCTAATCCAGCAGCGTTGATGCTGATCCAGCTCCTGGGGCAGAATAAAATCAAGGAATGATTCACAGAATCACAGATTGGATGGGAAAGGACTTTTAAAAGTCATCTAGAGAAATTTCTCTGCCATGGGCAGGGACACCTTCAACTGTCCCAGGGTGCTCCAAACCCCATCCAGCCTGGCCTGGGACGCTTCCAGGGATTCAGGAACAGCCACAGCTTCTCTGGGCACCTGTGCCAGGGCCTCACCTCCCTCATGGAAAAAAGCTCCTTCCTGATAGCTAATCTGAACCAGCCTAAATCATTCCGTTTAAATCCATTAACTCCTGTCCTGTGGCCTTTAACAGGCGCTGATAAAATTCCTGCCACCTGAGCAGCTTTACAGGGGCATTCTTCAGAGCGGGTGGGTGGCATTCCATCACATGGTGGGGAGCCAGAATTCCTGCTCTTCCCAATGGGATGGTGGCACCTTGGGAAGGCTGAGGGCACCAAGCGGCTGCCACTCCTTGGTAAAACCTTCCTGAGGAGATAAAATCCTTGGTAAAACCTTCCTGGTGAGATAATCCTTCCTGGTGGGCTTTAGCAGCTTCACAGAGATGTCCAACCCACTGAATAAATGCAAAATTTCACTTTCAGTTTAAATCTTTTGCCTATTTTAGAAAGCCACCAATATTTTTTAAAGTCTTCCAAAGGGCAGTTCCCTTATTTTTTAATAAGATTTTGTTTGATTGGCCCCCAAATAATGGGGTTCCCAGCCTGTGTGATTGCAGAAGGCAGGAGCAGAGAGCTGCTCCCATCAGTGCTCTGTGGCTGGGCATGAAATGCTCTGGTTGGGATTTTCTGAGCCAAATGGAAATGCGCTTGATGAGACACAGGGGGGAGGTCCCTTCCTTGCAGCCCCCCTTGAAGAGCTGAGAGGCTTCAATGAGCCCTTCCCAGAGCCTCCTCTTCTCCTAATAATGACGTTTATGTTGCTTATACCAAACCAACCCTCCAACAAACATCATCCATGGTGTGAAAAACATGAGATCACTAAACACCAGAGACTTTAAATGAACATGATCTCAAGCACATCTGGCTCAGGAATATCCACCAGCCCCACCAACATCCTCCCAAGCCAGCAGAGCCCAGCACAGCCTGGCGTACACACCACAAGCATCCTCCCTCCCTCCCTGGCTCCCCAGCCTGAAGAAGGCTCAGCTCAGCCCTGTGAAACATTCTTCTCCACCCACATTTCATGCCAGACGCTGTGCCCGTGGTACAGGCAGCAAATTCCTCAGCTGGGAACAAAGGAGCAGCATCCAGCAGGGTGGGTGAGGAGCTCCCTGTCCCCAGCCAGACAGGAGCTCCTGCTGGTCCTGCCACCCATCAGCACCCAGGGGCTCACAGGGGCTCTTGGGTGAGGGAAGAGACAAAGATCTGACTCCATGTTTCAGAAGGCTTGATTTATTATTTTATGATATATATTACATTAAAACTATACTAAAATAATAGAAGAAAAGGTTTCATCAGAAGGCTGGCTAAGAATAGAAAAACAAATAATGATAACAAAGCTTGTGGCTCGGACAGAGGGTCTGAGCCAGCTGGGCTGTGATTGGCCATTAATTAGAAACAACCACATGAGCCCAATCCCAGATGCACCTGTTGCATCCCACAGCAGCAGATAACCATTGGTTACATTTTGTTCCTGAGGCCTCTCAGCTTCTCAGGAGGAAAAATCCTAAGGAAAGGATTTTCCATAAAAGTTGTCTGTGACACACCCACCACCCCACTGCCCTGCCTCCCTTCTGAGGCCAACCCTTCTCCTGGCCAGGAGGAAAACCAGGCATTCTTTTCCCTCATTTTCCCCTTTCCCACCTTTACACAGGCACACAGGAGATAAGAACTCAGAAATAATAAATATTCAGAGAAGGTCAGATGCAAAAGCCCCCAACATGTGTTTGTTTTAAATCCTTATTCCAATTTCCTTTGTTTCCACTGTCCCCCTTTGCTATCACCTCTGCAGAATCCCTAATCTGAAATTAGGGATTTCTGTGATATTCTCCATCACAGAAATCACCTGCATATCCCCTGAAACTTCTTATCCAGCCTTTATTTCCTGTGGCAGACAAAAGTTGGAAGCACCAGTGCTTTTTTTCTGGAGATCTTTGGAATCTCCTGTTCTAAAAAAAACACACCTGTAACCTTCATCACAAGCATGCATACAACTCTCAGGTAACAGAAATTAGTCTGTCCACACTATTTAAATTAATGAAGTCACTGCAGTACAGTATTTCCAGCAGCAGAAGGAAAACTCTCCCTTCCCTTCTTTGACCCAGACAGGCCTGGAACTAAAACAGGTATTTGAGCCTGAGTTCCACTTCCTGAGCAGCTCCTGCAGCTGAGCCTAACTGATGTGAAAAAGAGTGTCTGGGAGAGGGTTTGAGTCCTTTTCCCTTCAAATGGCTTTGTCTCTGAACTGAAAAACGGAGAGAAGCAAAGAAGTGCTCTTAGGTCTGGCTTACTGCAGGGAGCTGAGCAGCACCAACCTCAGAGCCCAGCTCTGCTCCAATCCCTTCTCCACATTTATCTCTTCTGCTGCTACATGCAGAGGTAAAAGGCTCCAAGAGACTCCAAAATCAGTCAAAGGCAGGAGACTCCAAAATCTTCTAAGTCTGAAGTTGTGTTTGACCCTGCCTGGTGCAAATGTGACCCAGGAGCTCTGATGTGGCACGGAGAGATCAAAATTCAGAGTAAATTCTCTGCCTGTAAAGTTCTCTTGGATAACCAAAAATATCACAAAGAATTTATAAACTTCCTCAGTTATTCCAGATTTTTTCAATGTTCACAAAGGTGTCGAATATTCAACCCCTCTGGTGGGGACTCCACAGAAATTATTTCAATTTAATACCCAATTATCCTCTGACATCTATAGGTGCTTGGTTTTAGAAACAGAATTTTTTCCAAAAGTTCAGAGGAGGAAAAGCCAAAGCTCCATATCTAAAGCAGGACTAAATATTGCAATCACTTTTCATGCATTTTTTAAATGCTAATTTTGTTTGAAGTCCTTATACCATCTCCCCACACCTATGAATAAATAATCCCATGCCTGGGCATATTTTATTTGTGTGCACAGGAAAAAAATACAGCAATGAATCCTAATTCTCCCCTTCACCATCCAGCAGGCTGCAAACACCCAGCAGACAGGGCAAAAATGTGGGGCGGAATAAAGTTTATTTCTGAGAAAGAAGATTTTGGGGAAATCCAGGTGAGAGATCACTGAGGGCAACATTTTTAGAGGGTGCTCCCAAGTGGAATTTTTCTCTCCTGGGGGAGTTGATGAAACTTGTAAGAAAGTTACTGAAATTTTCCTTTCAGAGACATTCAGAAGAAGAAGAAGAAGCAAAAAGCTTCTCAAGGCAAGCAAAGCGAAGCTGGTAAAAGAAGAAAAATAGGAACCCTGTGGCCTCAATATTATATAAAAATGAGGAAAAGGAGCAGGGAACACTTTTCCTACTGGCTCTGGTGATCAAAGAGGATTAGGAGCTATTTAAGATCCATTGAGTGCTCTCTGTAATGGTGCTCCTTTTGCCCAAAGCCAAACACTGAAAATTAAAGCCCAGTTTTCAAGGCCTTGAAGGAGAAAAGACTGAGGAAGAAATTGGTAGACAAAATAAAATTCCAAGCGCCATTCTGTGCAATCTGGGCCAGGGGAAGCGTCCCTGCCCATGGCAGGGTGGGATGAGCTGAGCTTTAGTCCCTCCCAGCCCAAACCAGCCTGGGGTTCTCAGATTCCACGATTCTGTGATTTCTCCTGAACGCCAGGTTTCAGAAATAGAACAAACATTTAACCACCCAGCATTGTTGACACATCCTGAAACTCCTGCTCTCCCCAGAAATGAAGAGGCTGGGCAATTCCCAGCGACGAGGCTCTGCTGCAGTCACTGGGGACCCTTTCTCCCAGATTTAGTGGGTGCCAAGTGTCACCTCCTGTCCCATCACTTCGGTCCTGCCTCGTTCCATGCCAGCCCAGCACAGGTAAGAACCAGAGAGCATTAAAACAGAGCAGGGGGGAAAAAATAGATTCAGAGCTGTCTGGGGGACAGATTAAATTTAGTACAAGAGCCAAGCAAGGAGAAAAACTGCACCAGTTGGACTGCTGATGCCTCTGCTCAATCTCTCTCATGCTGGCCATTTCTGCCTAATTCTTCCTGCAGGCATTGTTGGGGAAAGAACGAGTGACAATATTTATAAAAGGCTGAGGGGGAGGATGAGGGAAGCACCAAATGTTGATTTACTGGGGGTGGGAGAGGCAGTCCTAACACCAGCACTGATTTCAGATTAAGAGAGAGTTGTTCTAGATGGGATATTGGGAAGGAATTCCTCCTTGTGAGGGTGGGCAGGCCCTGGCACAGGGTGCCCAGGAAAGCTGTGGCTGCCCCTGGATCCCTGGAATGTCCAAGGCCAGGCTGGATGGGGTTTGGAGCAACCTGGGATAGTGGAAGTTGTCCCTGCCATGTCAGGCTTAGGACAAAATGAGCTGTAATGTCCCTTTTAACCCAAACCATTCTGAAATCCTATTTTATTAGCATCTCCCAGTGCTTCACATGTCGCAGGACACAGTCCCAGGCCCCACCACCACTACAGCACCTATTAAAAAATGTCCTAAATATGTAGCAGAGACTGCCTTGAAATGTACCAGTCAGGCTGACATCAAGGACATGCTGCTACTGTTTCCAGTCCAGGAAGCCAGGTCATTTTGGGTTCCCATAAATAGAAAGTGGAAAGCCAGGAAAAAAAAAAAAAAAAAAAAAAAAAAAAAAAAAAAAAAAAAAAAAAAAAAAACCAAAAAACAAAAACACTCAAGATTCTTGTTGCAAAATTTTTCTCCTCCTGTTCTTGACTTGAAGCCAATGTAACCAAAAGATTGACCCACAAGAGCTCAGATTTCCTTCCTGTTTCTTCCCTCCCATGCCCAAGTTTCAGACTCCTGGCTGTGTTATCTGCAAACCCTGCTGGAGCTCCCTACAACGAAGCTGAACATTCTGGGGGTGAATTCTGGTGATTTCAGCACTTCCAGTCTGAGCCAGCCCCATCCCAGCACCAGCAGAGGTTCCATCAGCACAGCCTTGGCTTTTCTGCCAGCTCTCCTAAGGAAACTCAGCAGTTCCCAGGCTGTGCCTCTGCTCTCCCACTCCACCAAGGATGTGTTTGAACCCCTGGCAAGCTTCAACCACGTTTAAGGAAAGGACAGAAATCTCCATGTCCTTAGGGAGAGTGGAAGGGAAAGCAGAGATTCCCAAAGCAGAGCTCCAGCTCTGGGCATCAGATTCAGGTTTGGGGTGCTGAGATTCTTAAATCTCATCTGGAATTGGTTTTTACTCCATTTGTTTCAGAGCAAGTCACAGGTTTGAGCTTATCCTGGAAAGGACCAAAATGATTCAAGGGGTGCTTGTTTGGTTTCTCTCTGAAATGGAGTGGATTTAGGTTGGGTATGGGGAAAGAATTTCTGGATTGGATATATTGGGATATTGGATATTTCTGGTTGGATATTGGGAAGGAATTTCTGGATTGGATATATTGGGATATTGGATATTTCTGGTTGGATATTGGGAAGGAATTTCTGGATTGGATATATTGGGGTATTGGACATTTCAGGTTGGATATTGGGAAGGCATTTCTGGCTGGGAGGGTGGGGAGGCCCAGAGCAGCTGTGGCTGCCCCTGCATCCCTGGCAGTGCCCAAGGCCAGGCTGGACAGGGCTTGGAGCAGCCTGGGACAGTGGAAGGTGTCCCTGCCCATGGCAGGGGTGGCACTGGATGAGCTTTGAGGTCCTTCCCAGCCCAAACCATTCCAGGATTCTGTGATTCCATGATTCAGTGACTCTCGGATTCACTCAAGCCCCACAGCTCCTTGTGCAGAGCACTAACAGGACTCCAATCCTCGAGCAAAGACTGAGGGTGACCCTGCTGTGCCATGTCCTGGAGGAAGGGCTTCAGCTGGAAACCCACACTGAGCTTCCTGACCAAGCCTGAGCTCCCAAATCAAGACCCCAAATCCTCACGCTCAGAGAGCTCCCTCACGCTGACACCCCAAAGCCTCCTCCTGATTTAATCCAGGACAAAACAGAATCCTTGAGTGTTCCCCAGTCACAACCATCCCTGTGATCACACCTTTAGCAGGGGCAGAGCCCACCCTGGCAGCCCAGAGCTGTGATAATTCTCCTTTCTGACTCCTTCCCAAAGCCTGCAGAGAGATTTGATTTCATCATTAACTGCTAATGGCCAGCCCACACTGCAAACCCTTTATTATTCCTATTAGAGCCAGCCCAACAAGCTGAGGTGACAGACAAGGACTGGGGAAAAAATAGCTAAAAGGTATCAAAAAACATACATATGCTCCAAGTTGCTGAAAAACACATTATGGGCAGGCAGATATTTTTAGGCTGCCATAAACCGACAGGTGCCTACATTATGCTACAAGTCTTTAATCTATAAAATTGGATTTACAGCCAGTGCTTGCAGAAGAATGAATGTGCCTAACAGCCACAAAGGCCCACATTCTCTGAGCACGAATTTAGGGCTCCCTCAGAACTGTAAAGAAGCGTGCACGTGCTCTTTTTACATTTTCTCCAGGTTTTAATGGCCCCAGAGTAGAAGGAGCTGGGGGGGTGTTGGGATTGGATTTTTTTTATTGTTGTTTTGGGTTGAGCTTTCACTTCATCAAAGCTATAACAGCAGGTAACTTTTTCCTTGGAAAGCTGGCCTGGAATCAGGCTCTTTAAATAGCAAACAGTTTACTATTAACAGAATTTCCCACTAGTGACTCCAGCCATTCCCAAAGGCTGCCCCAGCCAGTGCATCTGTTTTGACTGCAAAAACAAAAACTCACCAGCTGTACAGAAAGGATTTTTGCTCCAGTCTGCAAGCAGAGCAGCTTATTTCACCACAAATGCTGTCAAGTCTTTGTCTGGCGGGCAGAAATCCGTCCCTGGTCGGATCTCCTCACCACTAACGAAGACATTGGGGAGCTTTGACTTATTACAGAAAATATTTTGCTGTGTTAAATGACTTTAAATAATTATTGAGTTCATACAACCCCGAGCACTCGATTAGTGCTTCAGGATGAGCCTCAAAACCAAGTCTGGAGTGGAACCCGGGGTTTCACACTCCGTTTCCAGACTGCCCAGCATCCTTTAGCATATGGATTTCTTTTTCCACACATTTCCAGCATAAATACCCACGTACAACGTCTTTCAGGCCCCCAAAACACACTCTTTCAACAGAGTGCTGATCCTGGTTATGTATTTGTAAATATTTCAAAGCCCAAAGAGCAGATTCCTTGTACTGACAGCAAAACAAGAGTTACTACAAGGACTGAGAACTTTCAACACCCCTGATCAACCTCAGAAATCCTCATGGGACAGAACACTTTAACTCACGCGGCTGCACCGATTCAATCCCCTGATTTATTTCACACTCCCAAAGAGCTTCTCCCAGTCAAAATTAACTCCTGGCCTTTCAGCTCCAGCTGATGCTTCAACACATGGAATGTGCTGCAGGAAAACCTCGTTCCCTTCCCTCTCTCTGCAGGCACTGGCGTGGCAGAGGGTCAGAGCTCCAGCTGCCCACGGTGGTCTCTGAGGATCCTGCGCTCCTGACAGATCCTGGATGCACCATTTTTCCATTTTTTCCTTGGATCAGCACATTCCATCATTCTTATTTTCTATAAGCACCACTTTGCCCTTTATCAATTTGATTTTGGTTGTAATCGAGGCCATTTTTATGGCCTCCCAAGTTACTGGAAGTGAGAAAATCGTTATATTTAAAGCAGGATATGAAACATTTCTTTTATACCTTCAGCAATGTAACTTGATTTCCCATTAATAACATCTAGATTTAATGTCTTACTGGTAAGTCTGTTTCAAAATAGGGAAGCTGAGTCACTCCAAAGTTGAATAGCTTGCCTGGATAAATTCATCAAATTAGATTCCCAGCCCAGATTCCAACCACTACAATGCCCTGTCCTCCAAATGTTTCTCCAGGAAAATTCTCTCACTGCAATTGATTAATAAACTCTGCAGGTCCTGCTCCTCAAATGCCAATGGGGAACAAAAGAAGAAATTACAAGTTCTATAGTAAACCTGACAAACTTCTCCATGCAATCTGTGCCTCCTGTCTGACCTTAACTATCCCTGAACTTGAAGGACAGCAGGATTTAGTAATTTTAAAAATAAATATTTCTGCTTTAAATTTAATCCTGCAGAAGCATCCACCTTTTAGGAACTGGTTACTTATCCTCCCTGAGGAAGTGAGCAATAAATATCAATTGTGCATTTCTAAGCAGTGAAAAGAAAATGTTGGTTTGGTTTTAGTAGGAGACAGGAGTAACTATAAGAGCAAATCATTAAGACAAATCAGTCCCTTATTCCATATCTGTGGAATGAAAGGGATGCATCCTTCAGCAGATTCATCTGAACACTGAAAAGAGGGAAAATAAAAACCCCCCAGAGCCAAGGAGGTCTCAAATCTCAGTGACAGGAAAATATTCCAGTGAGAGCAGTGAGAACCAATATCCCAATTGAGGGTGCGTAGCTCCTTTAAAATCCCACTCCTTTATTTTAAAATCCCACAGGACAACAAATGGCAAAGAGAGAAAGGAATTCCTGAAATCCAGGAAGTTTCTGGCAGCGTGGCTCCTCCCTGGAGCATTCCCAAACTCCAGGACACGGCTCTCAGTGTGGAGTCAGAGGTCAGCCCCAAGGAGGAGCAGGAATTCCCTCCAGGAACAGTGATGTCAGCCCCAAACACGAGATGGAAAGGATCCAGGAAACTTGTGAGCAGGAACAAACATCTCACTTGGGCACTGGCAGGGAGAGCGGTGTGGGACGGGCAGGGCAGCTCTGTGCAGGGCCAAAGCAGGGATGGCATCAGGAATTCAGGGAGCAGATCCTGCCCTGCCCGTTCCTCCTGCTGCTCCACCCAGCCCAGAGCATTTGCATCCACCAGAAATCCGGATTTTGCATCCCCCTTTGGAGGCTGGAGGCATCCACGCTCCCTTGCCCAGTGGCTGAGATGCCTGGAGCACAGAGAAGTGGGAGGGGGGGAATCAGTGAATTCCATGGAATTCCTGTTCCCTTCGATGGAATTCCTGTTCCCTTCCATGGAATTCCTGCTCCCTGGAACACAGGACTCACCTGGTTCTGAGCCTGCCATGGTCTGATGCTCCCTTTGCACCAGAGCCAGGCTGGAAGAACCGGTTTTGGATGTCCACTAATTTCCACCTTCTGCTTTTGGAATTTTTAATGCCCACAAGAGCAGGGCTGAAGGGCTCTCCTGTGAGCAGGGAACAGCTGATCCTCAGTTCATGAAACCACAGCTCCGGCTTCCCTCACGCTGTGAAAATTCCAGCTCCCTCAGCCTCATTTCTCTCCTGTGCAATAATTTTACAGCTGCCTTAGCAATTGTTCTTTTCTGGAATTTCTGCATCAACAACTATAAATCCCTTTTTTGCTTGAACTACCCAGATATTTATGAAATATTTCTTCCTTCTCTGCAGTTCAAGGTGAAAAAATCTGACATTTTAGAGCCTGCAAGCAGCACTCTGTCCATGGCTGGCCCAAGGTGCAGGAGGCATCTCAGCTGGTTTGGAGAGAATGAGCTTAATAAATCACAGAATCATGGAATCACAGGAGAGACTGGGTTGGAAGGGACCTTAAAGCTCATCCAGTTTCATGGGCAGGGACACTTTCCACTGTCCCAGGGTGCTCCCAGCCCTGTCCAACCCGGCCTTGGGCACTGCCAGGGATGCAGGGCAGCCCCAGCCTCTCTGGGCACCCTGTGCCAGGGCCTCACCACTTGCACAGCCAAGAATTTTTCCATAAGAAATATCCTCCTGTGCAACAGAATTCAGATGGAGAATAGAGATTTGAGCCCTGATTTTACAGAGCTGAAAATCAGAACAGGAAGGAACCACGCTGGTCTGGGAAATCCAGAGCTGCTCCTGCACCACAGCCAGAGAAGCTGGGAGCTCACAGGATGCCACCAACTTTCCCTAAAACATTCTCCCCTGCTATTCCCTGCCAGTCACTTCCTCTTCCCTCTCCTTTATTCCTTGCTTTGCTGTTTGTTCTGCTGCCAATTATCTCCATATTTTCCTTCTGTGGGTTCCTTCTCCCCCAGATATCTTGATGCCTGTGGAGCCACAAGGTTTTGCCATCCCAGATGAACCTTTCAGATAATTCCAGGTTTCCAGTGGCATTCCCCACTCCCAAATGTGCTCAGTGTGCATCAGGTTAGCTCTGGGAGATTGTTCCTACTGATGTGGTGCTTATATCCATGTGCAAACACAGGGGTGCATGTGCACATCTATCCCAAATAAATCCTGGAGCTGTGTCCTGTGAGTGCCACCAGGTTCCAGGGACTGGAATACAGGGATATCCAGAAGAAAGTGCTCTGTTTTTCAGGCATAATGAAATTTACTTCCCTACCCTTCAGAATTCAATGAGTCTGTGTGGCAACACAAGCTCTTTGTGTTAAGAAAAACCATTTCTATATTTTTAGCAGACTGGCCTTCAATAGTGCATTATCTCCATTGCAACGATTTTCTAACCAGAAAACCTCTTCTGAGTCATAATAAAACACATTTATGCAGCACTCGGAGCAAATTGGCCCAAAACTCCCTGAACAATGAGCACCAATCTTGAATTTAAGGAGGGAAGAGGACCTGGTAACGAGTTCCATCCTGCTCAAGAGCAAACTGAATATAAAACTGGTGTCTTCACAATTTCAGGGGAAGTGTTGCCCTTCTGCAGGGCTGAGAGCTTCACACTGTGCTGAGAATAAACTTGCAGACAGCAATGACAGCTGTGGGAAGGATGCCATGGAGGAAAATGTTCCAACCTTCCTCACAGCTGACAACAGGAGCAGTCACCCCCCAGAGCATCGCCCTGCTCAGGTACAGGGCCTCAGGCAAGGCTGGGGCTTGGAAGCAAAACAAAGCCAAGGTTGTTAAAGATAAGCTGAAGAAAGGTGCTCAAAAATCAGATTGAACTGGGAAATTATCAAATTCTACATCGAGGTAATTTGATGAATCCATAGCAGGCTTGTATCTCACCAGGGAGAATGGGGAGATTCAAAGTGATCTCTAGGAATGATGGAAAAAATCAAGAGGAGGGGGATAAATACATTTTGGGCATCTCCTGTCCCCATCATTGATAAATGGCAAATATCTGCACTGAGTCATGGTGTTGGAACTAAAAAAAAAATAAAAATTAGCACCTAGGATCCATAATTGTGGGTGCCCCTTCCCTGGAAGTGTTCCAGGCCAGGCTGGATCGGGTTTGGAGCAGCCTGGTTCAGTGCCCATGGGAAGGGGTGGAATGGGATGGGCTTGAAGCTTCAAGTTCCATCCCAAACCATTCTGGGATTCTGTGATAAACTTCTTACTAATTTCCTTAAAATCATGTTATAGATCCTGCCCTGTGACAGCCCCTGGGACTCCTTCTCAGCATGCAATTTGGAAATTGCTGGTTTGTGAAAGGATCAGAGACAGAAAGGGGAGAAAGCCCAGTTTGGAATTCCTGGTTTGTGTATCATTATTTGGATGGAAGGGCTTGGAGTCCCAGACGGGCACAGAGGCAGAGAACGCCCCAGAAGGTGTGGCAGGAAGCTGTGGCCTGGTGCAGGAGAAAGTCCCTTGTCAAGCCCTGGAGATTCCCAGATAAAAGCACTGGAATCCAAGTCCCCATCCATGAGAACAGAAGTTCTCTGTCATGGAAGTTCAGACATTTTGGACTGAAGCCACACAACCTGGGGAGAACCTTTCCCTCTCTCCTGGCTCTGGGTTCTCCTGGAAGCTGCAAGGTTCCTGCAGGATCCCAGCCCTCTCCATGGAAGCAATCCAGGCAGAAAAGGTGTTGTTTTACCCCAGATCATCTGCAGCCCCCTCTGCCTGCACCTCCCATCCAAGGGCAGAGCAGGGTCTGCATACAGAGCAGGGAATTCCTTCTCCCATCCTGGATCCAGCCTCTGCTGCCCTTCTGGGCTCCAGAGGGGCTGGATTAAGCCTTTTTCTGACCCAGAGATGGGCCAGCTGACAGGTGTTTCAAAATCTTTGATTCCATTTTCAGCCTCACATGAAGGGTGACGCCATATAGATGTTTTAATTCACACCACCACAATCAGAAGCCGACTATGTAAACCTTGATCAAACTCTAAGAATTCTCTGCAGATCCATTTCCCACGCAGAGGCTCATTTAGGGTCTGGGGATGAACATCCCAGGCTTTGCAGAACCGCAGCAGTGCAGGCGTGGTGGTGCCCTGGGTGCCTTGGTTTACCTTCCACGGGGTGATGCCAACCTCCCTGGCACTTTCCCTCCCCTCAGCTCCCAGCAGGAGCGTGGTGGGTGAAGGAATGGCTGGAATGTATTTGGTGGAGCAGAGTTTTCTGCTCTGCAATCACTTGCTGCTTCCTGAGAGGAAAAAAAACCAAAAAAACAACAACAAAAAAACCGCCCCAAAAAAAAACACCAAAAAAACAAAAAAAAAAAAAAAACAAAACAACAACAAAAAACAAAAAACCCAAAAAAACCCACAAACAAAAAAAAAAAAACAAAAAACCAACAAAATAAAACATAAAAAAACAAAAAAACCAAAAAACAAAAAAGCCCCAAACCCCAAAAAAACAAAAAAAACCCAACCAAACAAACAAAAAACCACACCAAAAACCCCCAAAAATGAAAAGCAAAACAGAAACAAAAACAAAAACAAAAACAAAAAAAAACAACCGAAAAAACCGAAAAAACAAAACACACAAAAAACCAAAAACCAAAAAAAAAAGAAACAAAACAAAACCCAAACAAACAAAAAAAACCCAAAAAAAACTAGGCTTCTTTTAATATCCCCCATTCAAAATCTAGCTCAGCCCCCATTTTCTTGGGATAATGGAATGTTTTCTTGATGGGAATTATGCAAATAAAAACACTCCTAATTCGTTTTTCCCATTCATTTGCTCCCTGCTCCACTGCATCATGCCGGTCTCCATATCTCCCCCATGATCCGTTCCTGTGCTCCTGCTTTGCAGAACAAAGAGATGGAAATTGTGGAGCTGGTTCTCCCAGCCCAGCAGAACGGGATCCACCAGGAACAGCCCCAGCACGAGGGAGTTCCCTCACCCAGCTGTCCCTGGAGCAGCTGGGCAAAGCTTCTCCCTTGGAACCAGGGCAGGAGGAGCTCCCAGATGTTCCTGCTCTTTCCAGAGGCAGCAAGGAACCCTTCTGGCTCCCACAGCTCCGCCTCAGCAAGATCCAAAATCCAACAGAATCGTGGAATGGTTTGGCTTGGAAAGGACCTTCAGAGGTGCAGCTCCAATTTCCAGGCTGGAGGCATCTCTTCTCACTGGATAAGCAACACAAACCCGGCCTAGGCTCCGTTGGTGCCACCAAAATCCTCACAAAAATCAGAATGTTTCAAAGTTGGGATTGCTGTTCCTCAAAAATAAGGAGGATGTTTTGTAGGGTAAAAAAGCCTTCTCTTCTCCTTTCCCCTCTCTCTGTCAACAAAACCTGTTTTCTGCTGTGTTTTCTGATCCCTAATTGCAATTAATACAAGATTTTTTTCATTTTGGTACAAAGATAAATCTTTGTGTCTGGTGCAACCCAAGAGCAGCTGCCCTCAGCTGTTTAACCCTTCTGGCTCCCACAGCTCTGCACCCTCTGCCTGAACCAGATCCAAAATCCAACAAAATCATGGAATGGTTTGGCTTGGAAAGGACCTTCAGAGGTCCAACTCCAATTTCCAGGTTGGAGGCATCACTGGATGCCTTCTCCTCACTGGATAAGCAGAACAAACCCAGCCTGGGCTCTGTTGGTGCCACCAAAGCCTTCACAAAAAATCAGAATATTTCCAAGTTGGGATTGTTGTTCCTCAAAAAGAAGGAGCATATATTGTAGGGTAAAAAAGCCTTCTGTTCTGCTACAATTAATACAGGATTTTTTCATTGTGGTAGCAGCTAAATCTTATTGTATCTGGTGCAACCCAAGAGCAGCTGCCCTCAGCTGTTTAACCCTTCTGCACCCTCTGCCTGAACCAGATCCAAAATCCAACAAAATCATGGAATGGTTTGGCTTGGAAAGGACCTTCAGAGGTCCAACTCCAATTTCCAGGTTGGAGGCATCACTGGATGCCTTCTCCTCACTGGATTAGCAACACAAAACCAACCTGGGCTCTGCTGGTGCCACCAAAGCCTTCACAAAAAATCAGAATATTTCCAAGCTGGGATTGTTGTTCCTCAAAAAGAAGGAGCATATATTGAAGGGGAAAAAAGCCTTCTGTTCTGCTACAATTAATACAGAATTTTTTCATTGTGGTAGCAGCTAAATCTTATTGTATCTGGTGCAACCCAAGAGCAGCTGCCCTCAGCTGTTTAACTTTAAACCCCAGTTACTCATTGCAAGCTTCCCAGTTGCTCCACATCCAGCATTTTCCTCCCTGAGCTGACATCTGAAATTCGTCCCTGGTTTACAAGGCTCCAGCAGGCATTTTTAGATGTATTCCTTAAATGTCATTTACAGAGGTTACTGCCTTGGAATATCTAAAAGCAACTGCAGCTGTATCTCCCTAAAAAAAGAAAACGAGTTCCATTTATATTGTATTCACGACACCAGAACCAAAAGCATCCATGGATTCCAAATTATTGGAGGATGTGCCTATTTTTGCTCCCACTATAATTGTGAGGAAAATAACCAACCCCCAGAAAAAGGAAAAAAAAAATGTGACATATTTCATAACAAGCAGTAGGGTTTGAAACCCCCATCCTGTTTCTTGTTGATATTTCAGCAGGATTTTTCAAAACACAAAGATATTGGAGAATCATGGAATTGTTGAGGTTGGAAAAAGATCTCCAAGATCATCCAGTCCAAGCTGTGCCCAGTCCCCACCTTGTCCCCAGCCCAGAGCCCTGAGTGCCACATCCAGGAATTCCTGGGACACCTCCAGGCATCCCTCACAGAGTTTTTACATCCACTCACTGTGCCTTTATAAATTCGGATTGTTTTGGAAAAATTAATCTCAAAAATAAAACTCCAATTTAAATCTTAGCCTGTTGGACACTCAGTTTCCCTCTAATTCAGGGTAAAGACAAAATAATTCTAATTCTACAGCCACCACTTGGGATTTAGATCAACATTTATCTCTTGTGTCCTTGATGGAACCTCATCTATTTCAAACCAAGTTGGTCCAAAATATTGGATTTTTTAAATTTTTTCTACATTCCATAATGATCTGTGGCAATTTTACTGTTTGGATTCTAAGGCCGACTTCAGCAATATTTAATCTGTTTTATTCATTTTTGCCATGGTTATATTTCAGAAAAAAGGACCCTTTATAGGCAGAAAACCAATTTTTCCCAAGATCATGTGTGATTTCCACATCCAAGAATTTTTCTCATGCTTAATGCTGAATTGTTGATTAGATTTTTTTTTTCTGACTTCGAGATGGGGTAACTGAGAGGTGTTTTTAAAACTTATTCCATTTTCAGTCTCACGAGAAGGGTGAGACAATACAGATGTTAGAATTCACACCATCACAATCAGGAGCCAAATACTTCTTAATTAAAACACATTTTAAGTGCTTCTTGGCCTATCAGCTTTAGCCACACCATGCTGTAAATGCCTGAAAGCCAATCATCTAAAATTACCTCTTGGGGGTCCTACTAGAATGCATCATTCATAGTTCTATTTCTCCAAATATCCAGTCTAATTCGCTTTTGTAGAATTTTTGGAATTTGTAGAATTAGTACAATTTGTAGAATTTTTAGAATTTTTAGAATTAGTACAATTTGTAGAATTTGTAGAATTTGTAGAATTTGTAGAATTCTCTACAAATCCATTTCCCACCCTGAATGAATAAGCTCTAACTGGAGCTAATTCTGGGATGATGCAGGAGGTGAGGTCTGATCTCGCTGAGAATTTCACTGCAGACAGGGGTGGGAGATAAGGAAAGGAGTGGAAGAACAGCAGAATTAGGGATGAGCAAACTACCCAGCATTGCACCTGCAGCACACAGGAGGCCCTGGCATCTCCTCAGCACCAGCACCAGGGGACAACCCAAGCTGGGAGGAGAATTCCAGTCCAACCTTCCTCCCCAAAACCCACCCCAACTTCCTCGGAGTGAAAACCTCCGAGGCACCACCCCAACACTTCTGAGCAACTCTTCCCCAGCTTGGCTGTCTAATGAGGCACAGGGATATTTTTAAATGCCCATGACACCATTAGCCAAGTTTAGCTTGGCTTTGGGTAAATAAACAGAACAAGCAAATCATTTGCAATGAGTTAATAGACAGATCCCCGAACGCACGGGAACACCACCTACGGATCCATAGAGCATATGGAACTTGTTGGGAGAGGAGATTGCATCTCCATCCTCCACAACAACAGTCAATAGCAGCTATAAATACCCCGGGGTTTGTCACATATTTGGGTTTTTTTGTCATTTGGAAGGTGGGAGAGCCCAAACAAGTGTGGCTGCAGCGGGGAAGTCGCTGCTCGCCGCGATTTCCAGGCACAATTATGCAGATTTGTTCACACAGCCTGCACAGATTTCTCACTGCTGCCCCTGACCCCAGCTCGGATAATCTATATTTTAGTGCTGCAAACCAGACTGGGAGGCTTTTTCTTGCTGACTGTGCTGAAAATCCAGCTCCAGGCTGCTCACAAGCAGCTTTTAATTGATGTAAAGTCCCCCCCATTCTTCCAGAAAGACAACAACCAACAAACTCAGGGCTCTGGGAGAAGAGGGAGACACAGATTTCTCCACTGGACATTGAAATAGTGAAACAATGATGGCAATAAACAGGTCAGATAAATAAAGGGGCTTCAATTTTCCTCTTGCAGCTCCAGCTCCCATCCCAGGCAGGTGGCAGCTCCTACTCACAGCTCCCTGCACACATGAGCAGCTACTCAAAGGTTCAGCTCCCCATGGAATTCTCTTTGCTCCAGCCTTTAATGTCCTTTTTGTACCTGCACTCACCCCCACTGCACACCTAACAACCTTCCTCCTTCCTTTGATATTTATATTTCAATATATTTCCTCCCACATCTCCACAGAGCAGGCCCCACGCTCTGTTTATTAGAAGGTTGGTTTACAAACAGCAATTTTTGCTACAAATAATGGGGAAAAAAAGGGGAAAACCGGGTAGATTCGGTGGGAATACTTTTGGCAATGCCTCTGCAGTGACCACATTCCACAAGACACAGCCCGAAAGTCCTGCAGGGTATTTTCCTCCATAAATCCAATTAGTATTAATTGGAGCCACATCCACGTTTTGAAAGAGAAACACAGGCTAAG
Organism: Calcarius lapponicus; assembly: GCA_039654755.1. Classification (NCBI taxonomy): domain Eukaryota; kingdom Metazoa; phylum Chordata; class Aves; order Passeriformes; family Fringillidae; genus Calcarius; species Calcarius lapponicus. Next base: position 24,357,819 of record CM077470.1, read on the forward strand.
AAGTGACTGATCAGAGTGGGATTAGTTACCTATCCCAGCCACCAAAATGTGATGAATGCCAGGCAGAATTCCACGCTGAGATTATTCCCTGCTCAATTCCCTGGGCTCCAGGGATGAGAGCCATCAGAAGTTGCTCTTGCCCTTGAAACGATCTCTTTGCAGAAAAACTTTCTTCAGTCATCATCAGATTTTCTTGTCATTTCTCTAATCAGCACATGCTGCTGGAAAACTAATTTGGGGGAAAATACATATATATATCCACAGACATTAAAATCCACCTGCTGACTATATATAGATATACTTAACATTTCAAAGTAAATGATACAGCCACACAGAAGAATCTCTTCATGGCTTTCAGACCCTTTTTTGCTAATAAATCACTAATTCCCAAACTTTATTCATGAAAAACAGAAGGGGAGAGAAAATGAGTCTGGGTTATTTTAGGAAATGCAAAGGGAAGGATGTAACAATGGCTCTGGGATGTCTCCCTGTATTTCCAGAAGGATTTAAATCAGGATTTGTTGGAAAACATTCCAGTACAGCTTGAAACTGGGCTTTGTGGCAGTGGCTGGGGTGAACTAATAATAATTTTGGATTTTTAAAATTTGATTGTTGTTAGAAAACTCTTCATGGGGCAGGTAAACCAGGCATCCAAAATATTGGATGTTTATTTTTAAACACTGAGAGGATAAAACAATGTGAAAAGAAAACCTAAAATACCTACATTGATGCCCCTTCTTAAAAATGAGATTCAGAAATTAGTCTAGGGACCTTAAGTGAAGTTAGAATTTAAAAGAAGTAACATAAACTAGTTAGTTTAACAGAAATCAGTTAACTGTAATTATATATTATATATATATATATATATATATCTAGGATAAAGATATAATAAAGATGGAGAACATAAATTTTTTCACAAACCATCAAACAAGAACAGGAAATTATGAAAAAAAAAAGAAAATGGAAAAAATAAATTCCAACTACAACCTGCTGATGGGAAATTCCTGAGCAGCAGAAAGCTGAAGATGGCAAGTTCTGAATTTTAAGGAATTTCTTGCTCAGCCTTCACAGAGAAAAACCAAAAAGGCCCAAAAATGTAAATGCTAAATGCAGAGTCACTCTGACATTGTCAGGGACTGCAATAAATAGATTTTCACACCTGTTTTGAACCCCACATCCAAGGCTTCTGTGACAATAATGAAATCCTATAAAATTCCCCCTCCTTCCAAGCGGTGCCACAAACAAAAGGGAGACAAAGAATTCTGGGAAGAAGCATTACAGCATTTTTATTTCTCATGAGAAAGAGGAAAACTGACTCCAAACTCATTTTAACAGAGTTTTTCAAGGCACAGCACTCTTCCCAAAACTTTCTGTCCAGGCAGAATCCTCCTAGCAAAGAATTTCTCAACCAAAAATCCTTTCTCAATGAATGTTTAAGGGGGGGTAGGAACAGAGACAGAAATTTATTTTTTAAACTAAAACACGCTCCTAAGCACAGGGAGTGCTTCAGACCCAGATTTTATAGCAGAGTTAAACTAAAAATTCTGGAAGTTTATAATGGAAATGCTGACAGACCCTAAAATACAGCGACACCAGTGTGTCTCACTATAATAAAGTGGCATTTAGGACTCTTTTTTATTTTTTTTTCTTTTGCTAGACTTTGATTCCTGCAAAGGTCACATTTGAATAAAACTATCAGTAAACCTCATTAAAAGTATCAGCTCTGCCAGAAAGGCCTTCTTTTTATTATTTTTTTTAACCTAACTCGCACAGTTTTAAAGAACAAATTGTTTTTCCTCCATTTTTTTCCTCCTGCATCACTCTGCATGGAGAGCCACAAAGGGCAGAGGAGGATGCAGGATTTCCCAGGAGCTGAATTCCCAGAGGATGAACAAATTGTTTTTTCTCCATTTTTTTTCTCCAATTAAAGAAGAAGGAGTTTTTTCTGTAATTTTTTTCCCCAGGTAAAGAATACATTGTTTTTTCACCAATTTTTTCTCCTGCATCACTCTGGATGGAGAGCCACAAAGAAGAGGAGGATGCAGGATTTCCCTGGAGCTGAATTCCCAGAGGATGGAGCCAGGCAAACCCTCTTGGCTCTGGCCCAAGCCTCTTTTCTCCCTGATTATATCCCCATGGGGTGCTTAGGGAGCTTAAACACTGCATGGGATTTTCCAGCAGAAGAAAGGAGTGCCAGAGGTCCCCAGCCAAAATTCACCATCAGCTTTGCACCAAAAGGAAGCAGATTTCAGGGCACACACACACACACACCTGCCTTTCTTTGCTTTGCTGCCCACCAGAATTCCATCTATCATGGAAAAAATTACTAAGAGTTTGTTTTAACCACTGGGAGGGACTGGAAGTTCTGCCTGAAATTCAGTTTGCTGAGCGCTCTCCGCTGGAAAAATTCAGCAGAATTTATGACTGAAAATTTAGAATTTAAAATTCAGGATTTAGGAGTTGAAATTAAGGATTCAGAATTGCAAATCCAGGCTTTAGGACGCCGGCAGGGCTCCTTCTCCCAACAGGTTTTTAATACTTTGAGATTTAACACAGAGAGATTTAAAGGTGGTGATGTGGGGCTGCTGACATGAACACCTGTTTTAGGATGCTCAGGGACAAATCCACAGCCCTCAGCTCCCTCACCAGCCAAAGGAGGAGACAAACATCAGGGAAAGATTCCCAGGAGCTGGATGGAATATCCCAGAGCTTCAGAGGAGTTAAAAAACAAACCAAACAAAAAAAAAAATCATACATATAAAACTACTACTACAAACTCTGGTGACTGGCTTCCTCTACTTCTTCTAAGGATTTATAGATCTAATATCTAATATTCTCTAATACCAGTTTAAAATACCCTGTTTTCATACTGGGAATTGTGGAAACTGCACAAAATGCATCTCCTCTTACCACTGCTCCATGTGCCACTTCCACAGAGCATTCTCCCAAGTGGGAAAACTGGAAAAGGATCCACAAATGCAAAAGTAGAGCATTTATGGGTCAGGGGTGGAAAAATAAATCCTACCTATGTATGTTGGACCCAAATTTGCTGTGTACAACATTCTTAGAAAGTGAAGGAGAGTAATTTTTAATTTTGTATAAATTACCTGAATCCAAAAGGAAATGTCTGGCCTTATCTGGCTTTTATTGCAATTATCAGCAATTCCCACCCCTGGCAGCGTCCAAGGCCAGGCTGGACAGGGCATGGATCACCCTGGGATAGGGAAAGGTGTCCCAGCCCATGGTAGGGGTGGCAGTGGATGATCTTTAAGGTCCTTTCCAGCCCAAACCACTCCAGGATTGTGGGGTTCTGTTTTCCCACCATTCTGTCCCTCCCAGAAGTGCCCTAAAAGATCATTTTAGACTTTGCACGTGGCAGCCCAGGCTGAGCCCCCCTCACTGTGCAAACCCTTGGCTCTGTGGGGTGTGAAGGGCTCGGGAAAGGCTCCCAAGAAGAGAAATCAGGGATCACAAGTCTCCCAAGACAAACCCAGAGTCATGGGACGATCCCTTTGATTAATGAAGGAGCCCATGGAAGCTCTGCCTCCCACATCAGTGGCTGCTGCTGGTTTTGCAGATTCTTCAGGGTCCTTTTGTCCTTCCCTGCTGTCCCCAGGCAGGGATTGCTCCGTGCTGGACTCTCACCCACTTCCTCTGCCACGGGGAGCTGCTCTTTCCACTCTCCCCAAGGGAATCCTGCTGACCAAATCAAAGGGACAGCTTCCTCCTCCTGCCTCTGTCAGCCCTCTGCCACCACCACACAGGGCTGAGAGAGGTGGAGGCACTGCAGGCCAAGGACCAGTGGTTCCTGATGGTATCAGAGCAGCCCCAGACAGCTCCGTGGGCAGAGCCACGAGACTCCTGCAGCTGGGAAATCAGGAGGAGATGCCTGTGGTCACTGGGAAATCAGGAGCTCGCTGGTGAGGCTCAGACTCTGCTAAAATGAGGTCACAAATCACCAGCAGTCCACAAGCCCCATATGGACAATTCTCCTCCACTGTGGTACAGCTGGGAAAAGAGGTGGATGCTGCATCCCTGGCAGTGTCCAAGGGCAGGCTGGACAGGGCTTGGAGCAGCCTGGGATGTGGAAGGTGACAAGGGCTGGATTGGGATGGGCTTTAAGGTCCCCTCCTGATGCCTCAGGTTTGGCTTTTCTGTGTTTCAGGCTCTGTGCTGCTTTAGTGAGCAGCTCTGAGCTTCACATTCAGTGTTGCTGAGCTCTGTGCACAGAGCAGGGAGACAAAACAATTCCTGCTCCAGCTGGGCACCAAGGACAAATGATCCAAATCTCAGCCCAAGAGCACAAACCCCGTGGGCTGCAGAGAGAAAAACAAGCAGGGTGGGAGTGCCTGGGCTAAAGCTGGAATGGGACACTGAACTGCAAGGTGCAAATGGAGCAGAACTGATCCCAGGGAGAGACCCCGGCAGCGCTCGTGCATTTTGGGGCCATTTTGGGTCATCTTGGGTGCAGCCCTGGCTGGGCTCTGGTGCTGCCCCAGGTGGATCCATGGAGGAGATCCTGTGAATGAATCCCTGCTTTATTCTGGGACTCTGCCCAGCCTCTGCTCTGGGGCAGCCTGAACAAGGCATCACTTCCAACCCAAAACTAGTCTGGGATTTTGGGATCATATCTCATTCCATTCAGTAGCTACACTCAACTTAGCACTGGTGGGGTCTTTTAACCCCCCACATTTAAGTTCAGCACTATTTCTACATTTCATCTGCAGGATCTGCAAGTCATTTCAAGATAAAGACAATTAACAGTTCTCCCAGAACATGTATCCTTTGCTTCACATGAACTTTCTGCACATATTTTTTCCCCTAATGTCACTCCTAAAAGTTCTCTTTCACAGGTGTATTCCATCTGCATTAGGCTGGTTTTTCTTCAATATTTTTAATTAACAAACACTTGTCCACAAGCCGAGGGTCCTCGTTTTGTTATTTCTTGCTTTTCTTTCAATCTGTACAATTTCCTGCTCACTTTCTGCCTCTCCCGTGCTAATTGCTGAAAGCTGATAATCAACTTTGGGATTGGTTCTGGTCAAGACAGAGGGAGCAGAGTCAGCATTCCAGACCTGGAGCCATCAATAAATCTGGGAGAGGAGTCAGCTGAGACCAGCTCAGGGCTTCCAGATAAGAAGTCCCACGTTGCCCTGGGATGAGATGCAGAAACCCCACAGCGACACATCCCAGAAGGAATCACCAGGATTCCTCCCTGCAGTTCCACACCTGCCATGCCAGGACAGGGTGCTCCTCACAGGGACACCCCTGGAGAACCAGGGAATTGTGGAATGGTTTGGAAAGTGCCTTAAAGATTTTATTGCCCCACTTCTCCCATGGCCAGGGACACCTTCCCCCATCCCAGCTGCTCCAAGCCTTGTCCAGCCTGGCCTTGGGCACTTCCAGGGATCCAGGGGCAGCCCCAGCTTCTCTGGGAGTTCCATCCCAGCCAGGAATTCCTTCCCAATATCCCACCTAAACCTCCTCTCTTTCAGTTTGCCTCCCTTCCCCACATACCCAGCACACATGCTTTGGGTTTCCCTGCTTTTCCAAGTGCAGATAATCACTGCCATCCCATAATCCCTCCCACTCCCCCAAGTGGAACTCAGCTATTCCATTAAAAGTGCACATCCTTGTAAATGTTTCCGGATTGCTGCTGCAAGGGAGCTTTTAATAAATCCACTCCCAATAGCTGTGAATGCTAATAGAAATAATCAATTCAGCACTTAACACTTCAATCACAAGACATATTTTTAGCCTATTACTGATAGCCATGTTATAAAAACAGAAGTCTGTTCTGTTCCGTGCTTTTCTGGTGGAAACAGTGCCAGAAACAAGCAAAGAATATTTAAGCTTTTCTCCTCTTATTTACTTGCTGTATCTCAGGCTAAAATAATAACACAGAAGCTCCACTTTGGCTCCACTGTTGTCTTGGTGAGTGTTTAGAACTTCAGGCTGGCAACAAGGTAAATATTTAGTGATTACTTGGATTCTCTTCAGCGGTGATATCCTCGGAATTTAATTTTTGGGAGATATTTGAAACCATTTCAAATCCAGATTGAAGTTTTATTCCCTCACGTCTCACTATTTTTATTTTTCTTTGTTTTGTTTTCCTTCTTGGAAAATTTGTTTTCTGGAGGTTTCTTATTTTTTTTTTCACACATAAATACATATGTGAACATGTCATTTAAATTAGGAGAGCTTAACATTCGGGGCAGCTCAATTGCCTTGCTGAAGGAAATGACTCTTGCAGCAATCATTGATTGTCTCTGCAGCCCCATCTTGATCCCAGCCATGAATTAATGACAAACATGTGCCTTGCTGCACTGGAGTCAGGCAGATCTGGACAATCCACAGTTTGTCCAAGCACAGAGCTCAAGGCAATCTGGGGTGTTCAAGTTTCATGTAAGGATTTTAAATAGATTTGGCAGTGCCTGGAATGAGTTCCCACTGATTTGAGATGTCTTTGTGCCAAACTCATGGTCCAGCTGAACAAGGCACACCCAGCCCCCAGAGCAGAGTGGGAACTCAGAAGTTCAGGGGGGAAAACCTCCTCAGGGAGGAGCAAATCCTACAGTCAGAGCTGCAGCTCCAATGAAGGCCAGTTATCCAAGCAAGATGAAAAGCAATTCACACTTTTGGTTTGGAATTTGCCACCAGAAAAAATGCAAACGATCACGTTTATTCAAATTTGGCTTTTCTTGAAGGGGACTTAAAATTCCCCTTGAAGGGGACTTGAAGGGGACTTTTAAAAAGAGATGGAGAAGGACTTTTTACATGGGCAGAGAGAGACAGGACGAGAGGAACGGACTCAAACTCAGGGGAAGCTGAGCATGGATGTTGGGAAGGAATTCCTGGCTGTGAGGGTGCTGAGGGTCTGGGCTGGAAATCCCTGGCAGTGCCCAGGGGATGGTGGAAGGTGCCTCTGCCCTGGCAGGGGTGGGATGGGATGGGATTTAGGGTCCCTGCAGACCCAGCCTTGCCTGCGGCTCCATGAATGACCAGAAGTTCCGCGGCATCACCTCTGTCCCGTTCCCTTTGCCCCTCCTGAAGCAGGGACACACTCCATGTGCACCAAAACCCAGAGCATTTGGAGAAAGAGCCAGGATTAATTATTCCAGGGATGCTGCCTTCCTCACCTCTGATACATTTTTATTGATTACTCCGAGTGAACATCCACAAACAACTGATGCCCAGATTTTAACCACCAATAAACACAACTGCAGGGGGGAAATAAATTTAAACAACCTCCAGCTAGAAAAATCCTTTTTTTTTTTTTTTTTTTTAATTTTTTTTCTTTTTTAAATTTGTGCTGAAGCAATAGCTGTGAGTGCAGCAGAAGGCCCAGAGCTTGTGAGGCTGAATTACACCCAAGGCATAAATGCATTGCCACTCTCCCCGTGCCTGGTGGCGTCAGGAGTCTGAGTCAGAGCCCTTAAGTGCAGAGAGGTCAATGCCAGCCCTCACCAGAACGTTCAGCCACTCTCCCAGACATTTTAATGTATCTATTAAATTTCTGCTTTATTAACCTTAGCTCAAAGCCCACAGTAATAACCCCACATCAATTAAAGCGGTTCCACAATTCCTAGACAAAGTTGAGAAGGAGGAAAGAAGGGGAGGGGGGAAAAAAAAAAGGAAAAAAAAAAAAAGGAATGCATTTGCTTCTTTTCCAGTCTGAGCAAGGAATGAGGAGAGTGGGATTGACATTTCTTCCTTTGGGAATGCAGGGATTCAGGCTGCAGGATGATGTTTGCACTGTCCCACACCCAGAAACGTCACCTGAGGAAATATCCTTAATTCCTGCCACAGGCAGCCCCACTCCAGCCTGGCAATTTCCCCACAGGCAAAGTTCCTGAGCAAATCTTGGAATGAGGGAAAACGAGGGACAACGAGGGGCATTTCCTGTGGTTAAACCCTGGAAAACTCTGCCTGGTCCAGGTTTGTCCCTTCAGGCACACAGGATGGGTTGCACCATTTCCCTTTTCCCAACCTGGAGATGAAACTGAAGATGATTTTAGAAGGAGGAAACAGAAAAGGGAATTTTTGCTTGGAGGCCTTCGGGGGCAGTGATGGGAAGATGTCCATGAAAGCCAAAAACTCACTGAAATCTACTAAATCTACTAATTTTACTGAATTTATGAAAAACATCTTGGGTTTCATTGCCAGATTGGGAAAAAGGCAGCAGCACAAGGCAGGTATTGATCAGCCCAATTGATCTGGGCCCTGATCAGGTACTGATCAGCAGCAATTATCTGGTATTGATCAGGTATTGATCAGCAGCACTGGGTCTCTCACTGGGGAAAGCTCACTGGGGCTTTCCCCTCTCCTGACCCCACACCAGGAGCAGCTCCAGCCTAACTTTGGTAGATTTTCACCCACTGAAGCCATTCCCATGCCCCAGCTCCACACTTTTGCTGCTGGCTGGAGCTACAGGCCCAGCCCAGGGCTGAAGGGCTGAGCTGGGCACAGCCACGTTCCCAGCTTGTCCCAGAAAAACAGAGCTGCTGGAGGATCTCAGCCTGCTTAACCCCTTTAAAAAGGGGGGTTTTCCCTAGGGAAAACCTTCCACAAAGGGCAAAAAGTCAGGAAAACGAACGTTTTCTTCTTGTCTTAGGCTGACCAAAATGCCATCACAAATTAAAAAATACCAGGAATGGGGAATTGAGGAGGATCAAACTCCCATTTGGCACAAAAGTCTGGGGATGTCTCTTTTCCTCTCCACCTTTTCCCATGAAAATATCACCTTTTGCAATTGCTACTCAGGCTAAAATAGAATTTGGACCTGAAAACTCTTAATCAAAGGATTATAAAGAATTTGTCCTGTCAAATTATTATAATTATCCTTTGAGCATGAGATTTACTCAACAGAACATTGAAAAAAAAAATCCCTCTGCTCCTGAATATTTTCTTCCTAGAATCACAGAACCAGAGAATTCTTGATTAATTTGGGCTGGAAGGGATCTTAAAGCTCAGCTCATTCCAACCCCTGCCATGGAGCACATGAAAGGAAAAAGGGATTAAAGGACAAGGGTTTGACATGGACAATACTCCATCCATGAACTTGCAGAGAGGCCCTGAGATGTTGAAATGTTGCCCTTTCCAATGCAATTGCAGTTCAATATCTGGAGCATCTGGAATTATTTATTTAGGCATCGTATTTGTTGCTGTTGCTATTTAAAGGGCCTCTCTGTAAATTCAGGAAACGCTGTACATATGCAAAGGTCCCCTAAAAATACAAGGAAATCGCTTTCCAAGTTCCTGGGAAGCTTTCCTGCTGGTTTTCCAGCCCCAGAGGAGCACTGGATTTCTGTTTCACCCAATTCCTTTGCCAACAGTCAATATCCCATCCTCTGTGACTTGTCCAATAATTCCAGGGCGGTTTCATAAGTGATTTGCAAACTGCAAGAGGCAGGGCAAGGAAGATTTGGGTTCACTTGGAATTATTGCAAAACCAAGTCTGAAAAATCAAGAGCTTTTGATTAATTTCATGCAAAGGAGCTAATTCCAAGAATAAACATGAAAAATCAGAAATGTGGTAGGGGATGGTAACTCTGGAGCCTCTTTCAGCTCTGGAAGGGACTTTATGGATCATTTAAATGCATCTGTTTGCTGGGCAAGGACTCAAAGAAAGAGTAAAAAATACTAAAAAATAGAAAATTCCTGAAGCAAATGCAAAAATAAATTACGCCTTGTGTGACACAAAAACTTGGCTAAAACATTTCTCAATACTCCTCTGGTCAAACTCCTTCTCCCTCTCACACACTGAATTTAATCGTGAGTTAAAAATAAGATATGGAGATCCACAAGCTACAATTTTAATTTTTCCTCAAAATCATTGGGACAAACGACTCTGATTTAAGAGGCAACAGAGTTCTTGTGTTCCACTCCATGGTCAGCAGGAATTCAGGCTCTGTGCAGTAGAAAACAATCCCTGACCTTAGAGAGATGCATTAAAACCACAAACTCCTCCAGAGAACGCTCAGCCAAAGACCAAGCCCTAATTTGAGGAGCTATTAAAAACGAAATCAAATAAATAAAATCCCAGTGCTATCACTACGTACCTGAGCCAAAAGTACAGATGACAAAAAAAACCCCACCGCCTTTTTTTTGTTTTAAATTAACAAGTGAATCAGAAACAGTCAGACTCAGCACTCTAATTTCCTCATTTCCTATAATTAACTGAGCTTTCAACACCTCTTCTAATTTACTGATGATTATCTTTTTATTCACCAATCTAGATTAGAACATAACTGACATTCTTTGCTACCCACTGGCTCAGATGTTCTCATCTTTCTGCCTCAAAAGAGAACAAGGAGCTGTTCCTTGCTGGATTTATTTCCCTTCCCTTCTCCCATTCCAGATGTCCACACGTGTCCTGGAAACCAGAAATCCTCCAAAACCCCAAAAGTTGCTTTTTTCTGATCATTACACATTAATTTTTCCCAGAATCAGCTCTTTCCTCATCTCCATCTAAATCAGATTTAATTTTGCAGAGGGGTTTCGTCAACCTTTTGCTCCTCTCTCCTGCACTAATGGAGCAAATTTTTCATGCTTTGACACAGCAATTTATAAATCTACTAAAAAAAATTAATCATGGCACCAGGACTGGAGTTATCCAGGTAATTCCCACAGCTCTTATGGATGGGGAGAATGGGGAAAAGAATAAAAACATTGTGAGAATCAGAAAAACAGAAACCTTTGCAAACTCAAAAAAGTTTAATTTACAGCCTTAGAAGAAACCTGGATTCATATAAAAACAAAATACACAAACATTAAACAAAAAAATCATAAACTTATGTTTGTGTAATTATAAGTAAAAATATACCTTAAGTAAGAAAGGGGATTACATAAAAAGGCAAAGAATTGTATAATGTAGTAATATAGTAATGTAATTGTATAGAATAAACTAAGAGTTAAAATGTTATAATAAAAGTATATGTGTGACAACACAGTAGACAAATATGTCCACATTACAGTAAAAATAAATAAAAGTAATAAGTCAAATAACAAATTGTGTAACGTCAACCTATTAAGTCAGAAAGTTATATATTACCTATATTTTATATCACAACAATTACACAACATAAGAAATTCACATTAAAGCTGGAAAACAAAACCTTGCTTAGAATTAGTCAGATGTTCTGCTGTGTTTTTCAAGCATAACAGATATTATCTGATTTTTTTTCCCTCTGTTTGAAAACCCCACAGGACTTTCTTTATCCCCATTTTCCAGTGACACTATCCAGAACCCCCCAGACTGGGAATGGTTTGTTTTTTCTTCCCTGCCTGCCCAGCAGCATTTCTGACCTGCAGCATCAGCTCCCTGCACTGCTGCTGATCCCCCAGGACAATCAATTGCAAACCAAGAAATTCTGGTCTCACCAGGTCCCGGCCCAGCCCACTCCAAAAGGACAATTCCCACCTCTGCTTTTCCCCCTGCTGTTTGCACTCTGCCCTTCCTGCAAGCATCGATCCCCCAAATGGTTTTGAGGCAGCAGAAACCACCTGAGAACATTGGATGAGTTTTGTGTGATGCAGGATTGGACTCTGAGGAATTACAAGCAGCTCCAATCAGGAATTTCTGGGAGTAAAAGCAGATCGTTTGCTGAGTTTTAGGGACAACTTTCCAAGCACTTTGTCAAAACTGAAGGGTGGGTAGGTGAGTAAGCGCGACATTCTTGGAGAACAGATTTGCTTTTGGCAAGGCTGAGGTTTCTCCTGTCCATGCCCAGAGCAGGGAGCACATGGATTCTGGAACACAGGGAGCCTCCCCCAGTCCCTGCTCCACCCAGGGAACATCAGGACCCGACCCCAGTCCTATCTCCAGCCCCATCTGCAGGCACTCACCTGACTCCCCATGAATCAGATCATTTCCTGCCCTTTCTCACCTGGTTTCACCCATGCTGCTCTCCCGGTTGCAATTACTGCTCTATTGCCACACACATCCCCTGAACAACCCACGTGTGCTTTGTAGGGATTCCTGACAAGCAGGGGAAGAGCTCCGGGGTCCCCTCTGTCCCCTCTCCACAGTGCTGCTCTGCCTCGTGTGTCCCCACACCACCGTGGTGTATTTTTGGCGTATTAATGACTCACTGATTGATTTCTTTCCCAGCTCACCAATCCCAGAATTCAGCCTCTCTTCCCCCAGAGATCTCCTTGGGAACAGAGAGGAGCAAATTCCAGGTGCTTTCCGTGAGGGATGAGCACTCCACAGGCTCTGCGCTCCCTGCCACAGCCAGCATCAATGTTCTAATGTTCATCATTAATATTAATCACTTTTAAAGCCTTCACACCCTGACTGTGTTGAGGATAAAATAAAAATCTGCATAAAATCCCTGCAGTTGTGGATCCCTGGGTTTTGCTCAGCTCCCTCCCCATGGCCATCCTCACCCATCACCTCCACTGCCACACAAATGGAACCAAATTTTTCCTCAGAGCAACCCAGCATCTCACTCTGTCCCCAAACCTCCCTCTTGCTGCATCCAAGACAGATTTCCACCTCAGGACAGCTCTGTCTGCCTTTCCATTGCTCAAATATGTATTTTATATTTCCTCTGCTGCCGCTCCTCACACGTGGAAATTATTTCCTTTGCCCTCTTTCAAACCCTGCTTGGAGATTTTCCTTTGGCTGTTACCTGTTTCAAAAATGATGCTTTAAGCCCCTGCCTGCCAGGTGGATCCATTCCACCCCAGTGCTGCCAGGGGCTGCCCTTTCTTAGTGGATTTGTACTTAAATCATCTCTTAAAACTGAATTGCCATGTCTAGGGGACACTTTTAATTCAAAATCTGAACAAAACATTGCAGAGCAGCCCATGTTCTGTAACTTCAATTCCCAGGCACTGCACTTACAGAAACAGTAAAAAATGTGTTTGGGTATTGGTGGTGGGGGGGGATGTTGGCAGTTTTCTAGGCAGAAATGCAAATTTAACAAGAAGATAAAATGACTTTCAGTATCAGAAACAGATTAAAACTAAAGCCATGCAATGGGTCAGAGAATTCAATTTACATTTCTTGACATTCATAGAATGGTCTGGGTTAGAAGGGACATCACAGCTCATCCAGTGCCACCCCTTTGCCATGGCAGGGACACCTTCCACTGTCCCAGGCTGCTCCAGCCTGGCCTGGGACATTCCAGGGATCCAGGGGCAGCCCCAGCTGCTCTGGGAATTCCATCCCAATGTCCCATCCATGCCTGCCCTCTGGCAGTGGGAGCCATTCCCTGGCTCCTGTCCCTCCATCCCTTGTCCCCAGTCCCTCTCCAGCTCTCCTGGAGCCCCTTCAGGCCCTGCCAGGGGCTCTGAGCTCTGCCTGGAGCCTTCCCTTCTCCAGGGGAACATTCCCAGCTCTCCCAGCCTGGCTCCAGAGGGGCTCCAGCCCTGCAGCAGCTCCGTGGATCCCTCTGGGCTCTCTCCAGCAGCTCCAGGTCCCTCCTTACATTGATGTGTTTGTCTTTCCCCAGCTTTTAACAGATTTATTCCTAGGACAGCTACAGCAGCTCCTTCCTGGCACCTGACTTGGAGTGATCTGGCTGGGATCCTCCTTCCCCACCAGCTCTGCAGCGAATCTCTCCAGTCTGTAAATCACAGCAGCAAACTGGGAATAGCCAATATTCCATTGCCCATCCATGCCAATCCCAGAGTGGTTAATGGCCTTGGTGTGGAACCCAGAGCCCCTCCCCAGAGCTGGCTTTGCCAGTGCCCTTTCTCTGGGGATATTTTCATGTTTTGGGGGGGCTGTGGTGCAGGTCCAGCCCTGCTTTGGGTGATTTGCAATGGCAGCCCCTGGGGTGTGTGCAAACTGCAGGAACAATAACCAAACAATGTCTCTGCCTTTATGACTAAAGGGAATTCTTGGCACTGGCAGCTCTGTGCTGTATTTACTGATTTTACAGTGTAAACACATATGTTGCAAGACAGATGGACCTTTCCCCCCAGCTTTCAGCAATGGGTGTCTCATCAGGGAAGGGATTAAGGAGATCTTAAAAATCTTTAAACAAGGTTTCAGGGCCCTGGCCAGGGGCAGCCCTGCAGAAAGGCCAGGATTATGGGACACAAAGGGCTGTGCTCCCAGGGAGCAGCCAGGCCACACTAAACAGATCACTCAGCAGTGTTTTAATTATATTACACAAAAGGGGTTCACCACGGATTGGACCATCAACTGCAGCCAGGTGGCTTTGCAAGACAAAATTTTGGCTTTTCAGTCCATGCTCTGAACAACAATGGGGGTGTGATTTTACAGACAACAGCTCTCATCTGAAACTTCCTGTGCAACACAGCCACCCTCGCAAATTGTCTTGGACACATTTCCTAGGAAAATAGAGTGGATTTTGTAAAAACACAGTCCCTGGGTTTGGGGGTGAAACAAAATCCACATCAAGGCACTTAGAAATTGGACAGAAAATAAAGTTTTTAGCCTCAGTCTTTGTTTAATCAAAGGTCTATCACGATATTTGTCAAAGCCCACCTTATAAAAATCAACATTCTTTTTTAACTGGGGAGTTCTGTGATGGGGCAGAATGAACTCACTCTATGAGCAAGAGGCTGATAAACCCCTGAACCTTATCTGGGATCAGTTTTTCTTCCAAAGACTTGCAGGAATCATCATAGTTCCTATTTCTTCTTATTAAAGTTTTTTAACCAGCAAGAACATATTTTTCTGTGTTTAGATCAAGAAGGCACCACAGAACCTCACCATCACCAGATTCCTGTCTTCATTGTTGGCTCTGTGAGAGAATTGCATCCAGAATTTTTATTCCTGTTTTGTGTTTTATTTTGTTAAATTAATTTGTTACTTTCAGAGACAGAGGCTTTAAAATTACATATGGTAGAACTAAAAAGCCTCTGTTTTAATGAAGCTACAAAGATTTGCCTCAAGTAGCTACAATTTTTCCAAAGCAAAAAAAAAACCCACCAGCAGCAAAGTGAAGCTGTGAAACGACTGGAGAGATGAAGGGCATAAGACTTTTGACTCATGTTTGAGAAGTTATTAATTATTTTTTTCCTGCAAGGCTGGGTTAGGGAAGGAATAAGAATGGGTGTGGAAATAGGTGGGAGCGAAAAAGGAAACGAGGAGGCAAAGAGGAAGAGAGAAGCATGAAGGGCAATAAAAAATCTATTAAAAAATATGTTTTTCTAGGAAAAAAAAAAAAAAAAAAAAAAAAGCTGACAAGATGAAGAAACGGGTGATTTCCTGCAGGAGAAGCAGCTGCTCTGCTCAGTTTGGGTGGAGGGATCAGCTCTGCTGGCAGGGATGCTGCACATCCCTCCCGTGACCCTGCGCAGCAATGGCAGCGTCTGCAGCCACTCCCTGCTCCCATCCCAGCCCCAAACCCGCCTGGAAATCCCTGTGGAGGGCTCAGGGACACACAGCTCTGCCCCATCCCACCTCCTGCTCCTCCCTGGCTCGCCCCATTGCCAACACCCCTTTGCCAGCAGAGCCCTCCCAGAATCAAATCTCATTTTTCAGCACAGGAACCCTCAGAGCAGCAAACCTGGTGGGGCAGGGGGTGCTAAGAACTGACTGGAATTCTCATATGTTATGGATGAACACGCTCCCTAATGCTGCTTAAAAGATTTAACGTCTGATATTCTCCTAATGAGATTAAGGGGACAAAGAATTGAAAACAAGGGATGTTTACAATTACTGGCACCTGAGGAGCAGTGATGTCACATGGAAAAAAATGAAGTTTCCACCAGAGATGCATTTCCTGGGCAACCTGAGCGTGTTCAGCTCTTGTTTGTCTGCTTGTTTCAATGCTGGAGTGGAGAAGAGAAATGAATTCAACAGCAGGGTCAATCATCAGCAATTAGAAGATGAGCATATTTAAATGACAGCAGAAATCCAAGTGTAGCTGGGAAGCAAGAGGAGGAAATTATCATCAGGAGCATGCCATGCTCACCCTCCTCAGCCCTCAAGCACATCAGAGCTCACAGAATGACATTTTCTGTGCCTCTGGACTGCGCTGCTGCTCCCTGACACCCCAAATCCTCCTGTCCCCACTGGAGCCAGCAAATCTGCCAGTTCAGAGAGGCCACACCTCCCACCTTCCTCCCTCAAACCTCCTCTTTTCTTTTACTGCGCTGTTTTCAAAACACAAACTTTGAAAAGGGATGACTTTTCAAATTTCCTAAGTGACAGGTAAAGGAGCAATAAAGTTAAAAAAAAAAAACAAACACTGCAAAACTCAAGGGAAAAGCTGGGTAAATGTTTTTATGTTATTTCTGTTCACTCAGTCGTGTTCTACAAATGTGTCTCTGGGTTTTACTCAGAGGCGAAGCCCTGCCAACGTTCTGAGAGCATGAAAATGGGCCCTGCATCTGAAACCTGTACATTAATTAATTTCTTTAACATTTCAAGAGCTGGACATGGGTAACACCACAACTGGAGCTTGGATCCCCAATCTGAGCATTCCAGCTCCGAGGCTGAGAAACCCAATAGTGGAATCATGGAACAGTTTGGGCTGGAAGGGACTTGAGAGCTCTTCTTGTGCCACCCCTGCCGTGGGCAGGGACACCTCCCAGGTGCCCAGGTATCCCAGGCTGCTCCAAGACTCCTTGTGCCCATCCTTTGGGATCAGCCTCCTGGCTCCACCGGGCTTTCAGCAGCTCAGCACATCCAGGCCTCACAGCTCTGTCCAGGATTGTGGTTGAGATCCTGCAGATCTTCCAGGAGGGATGAACATCCCAAGAAATCCCTTCACAGGCGAGTGCTCTGTTAGGCTCTCACAAAAAAAAAAGAAAAAAAAATCCAATTTTTCCACTGTTTCAAGAAGAAGAATCCTTGGCCTTCAGCTGAGTCTGATTCCAAGTGATGGAGCCTGAGATGGGCACCAGCTTCCAGAGCATTTCCCTCCTCTGTCTCCAGGGGTTTCCCCAGAGCTCCCAGGTGAGTCCTGGCGGCAGCAGATCCTCCCCAGGTGAACCCAAACCCCCAGATGGGACCTTGGAATGCTCTTCCCAAAGCTGCCGCTGCATTCACACCCTGCTGTGCCCACCCCTCACATCCCAGGGGTTTCTGGGATCTCTGTCCCTCCAGCACAGGGATTTGTTTCTGCTGCGGCCATCGAAAGCTCAGACCTCAAATTACTGAGTTAGGAAAGAGCCCCACCAAAAAAAACCCTTATTTATTTGTGGAGCTTTGATCCATGCAGTGCTTATTCCTGAAAAACCTCTTATCAGCTTCAAGGAGGTAAAATACTGTGATAAGATATGCAGATCGCATTAAACTCATTTTTATCTAATGCCTATTTCATCTATGCTTTTAATAGAGAAGGGGGTAAAAATACTGAAGGAGAGGCATCTCCTTTCTTGTAGATTTTTTTTAAGTCAGGGAGCTTTGAGGTCATATTTGGAGGCTTCTCTTGGGGTTCTATTTGCACAGCAAACAGCAGGGTTTTATTCTTCAGAGGGTAAGACAGACTGCCAAAGAAAAATTTACTTCTGAACCTGGTTTTTAATAAAAATATTGCTCTAGAGATACAGAGCTTGGCAAGTGTGACAAACAAAAACAAGCACACAAGAAAATGACACCTTTCCCAAAGGTCCAAACTAGAACTGAATCTCCTGGAAACACAAAAATTGCTCTGAAAAGCAGTTTTCCAACTGCTCCCTAAACCAGCCTTGCAGTGTCTTAATACACATTTAACCTGCCATGTTTAAATATCTGCTCCACTGATTATATGGAAATGAAAGAGCTCAAAGCTTTAAATGAGTCACACCAAGCTTCCACCTGTTAGCAACGTGTCACAGCACAATTCCCTCAGACTGAAATCATGGAATGGTTTGGGTTGAGAGGGACCTGAAAGATCAGCTTGTCCCACCTCCTGTCATGGCAGGGACACCTTCCACCATCCCAGGGTGCTCCAGCCTGGCCTGGGGCATTCCAGGGATCCAGGGGCAGCCCCAGCTGCTCTGGGAATCCCAGCCCAGCCAGGAATTCCCAGTTCCCAATGTCCCATCCATGCCTGCCCTCTGGCAGTGGGAGCCATTCCCTGGCTCCTGTCCCTCCATCCCTTGTCCCCAGTCCCTCTCCAGCTCTCCTGGAGCCCCTTCAGGCCCTGCCAGGGGCTCTGAGCTCTGCCTGGAGCCTTCCCTTCTCCAGGGGAACATTCCCAGCTCTCCCAGCCTGGCTCCAGAGGGGCTCCAGCCCTGCAGCAGCTCCGTGGATCCCTCTGGGCTCTCTCCAGCAGCTCCAGGTCCCTCCTTACATTGATGTGTTTGTGTTTCCCCAGCTTTTAACAGATTTATTCCTAGGACAGCTACAGCAGCTCCTTCCTGGCACCTGACTTGGAGGGATCTGGCTGGGATCCTCCTTCCCCACCAGCTCTGCAGTGAATCTCTGCAGTCTGTAAATCACAGCAGCAAAAGTAGAATTGGGAATATCCAATGTCCTCTGGACTCTCCAGCAGCTCCAGGTCCTGCTGATGTTGAGCCCCAGGGCTGGGGTCTCACCTGAGGGGGGCAGAGGGGCACAATCCCAATCCCTTTCCTGCTGCCCAAGCCATGGGGTCACTCCAGGGCACTGGAGGGTGCCAGGGAACACAGCTGGGACAGATCCATCCTCCTCCACCAACATCCCCAGGGCTGCTCTCCATCCCCAGGGCTGCTCTCACCCCCTGCCCACCCAGCCTGGCTGGTGCTGGGATTCCTGGCCAGCTCCAGGAGCAGCCCTTGGCCTTGCAGGACTCCACAGGGATCTCTGGTCCCACCTCTGAGCCCTCCCTGGTCCCTCTGGATGCCCCATTCCTCCCTGTGGTCCTGACCTCTCACAATGGGGTTTGGGCTCTCTGGGCCTGGGCTGTGGCCACCCAGTCCCCCTCATTCTCACAGGGGTTTTGTGCAGCACCTGGGCATAAAAATCTCCTTCCAAAAGACATTTTCCACAAGGCCCAGAGCTCCCAGCTGCAAACAAAAAGTGGGAGGTGCTGCTCAAAGTTCAGAGCTGCCATCCCACCGCTTGGCCTTTCCCTACTCCAGCGCAGTCAGGACCTCTCACTGCGTTAATGTTTTCTCTCCAGAATCATTATAATGAACAACCTTTATAAATAATGCATTTCCTCTGCTCCCTTTTGTTCTGTGGGGACAATTCCTCCTCATAAAACATCACAGATGACAGAAGAGAATCAGGATTTGAAAAGATTTAGAAGCGTTCAAGCATCAGATAGAGGTTTTTTCATCTAATCCTGGTTTTTGGTTTTTTTGTTTTTTTTTTTTTTTTTTTTGTATTTAGTTTAAATACTTAGTATAATGCTATTTTGTTATAAAACACCCATGCTGTACATATTAAAAAATTACTGGTCTCGAGCTCATCTCTTAATGTTCTTTCTGTCAACAACCAGACACATTCTGCCTCTTCTTTCACAAAGCCATTTCAAGAAATGTCATTATTCTCCAGTCGTAGCCCACAACTTCATTATCCTTGTCAGCCTTGAATATTTATCTCTGGAATTTTCTTTCACTTCAGTGGTACAGAGGGTCTTGGAGGGGTGAAGATGAAATGCAGACCTTTTTGTCACCTTTCTTTATCTCGTGAGGGGTTCATTTGCAGACACCCCCAATGCACAAAGGCACAAATAGTCCTTGAAAAGTTTAAAATTATCTAAATCCATGTTTACTGAAGTTTATGAACCATTATTTCTGCTCCAGTTACTTGAAAAGATGCCGTGCCTGTTTACAACTTGTTTGAAACACACTGATCTATATCTGAGGTTTTTTTCCTCAAAACAAAACTCCATAAATTC
The DNA here is from genome assembly GCA_039654755.1 of Calcarius lapponicus. Taxonomy (NCBI): domain Eukaryota; kingdom Metazoa; phylum Chordata; class Aves; order Passeriformes; family Fringillidae; genus Calcarius; species Calcarius lapponicus. Next base: position 24,377,558 of record CM077470.1, read on the forward strand.
CAGCAGCAGGGATGGAGCTGTATTTACTGGGAATAAACACAGACACGGGGCTGTGCTCCTCGCAGGGGGACAGGATGTCACTGTCACCATCACAAATAAGGACAGCGCCAGAAACTGAGGCAAGAAGTATTTCCATATGGAAATTTCAGTAGGGAAAATATTTTAAAAATTGAGATTTCTGGTCAAGAAAACAAAGTGGGGTCTACTAAAAGTTACTGGTGATTATTCAAGTTACAGAATACCAAACACATACTTTCAGCCATTCATGGTCATATCTGATATCTCTAAACCATGTCTGTGTTCCCAATTGGATTTTGACAGAATTAAGGGAAATAAAAGTGAAAAAAAATTATTAAAAACAGAACTGATGACCAGAGAAGTTGTGGCTGCCCCTGGATCCCTGGAAGTGTCCCAGGCCAGGCTGGATGGAGCTTGGAGGAGCCTGGGACAGCAGAAGGTGTCCTTGCCATGGCAGGGGTGGGATGGGATGAGATTTAAGGTCCCTTCCATCCCAAACATTCTGGGATTCTCTGGTCCCATGAACTGCAATAAATACAAATATTCCCATACTGGCTTCACTCCACTCAGGTTAACAACTGCAAACCAGGCCGCAGCAGAGTGATTTAATAATATATTTAGTAATTGGTGACAAATAAAACTTATTCCTAAATAGAGTTATGTGTACATTTCCAGAGCCATCTGCCATATATAAAGAGCTGGGTGTGTTTGGAGCATTTTCCCAGAGCAATCTCATCTGTCTTGTTGTCTGCAGCCTTAAAGAGTTGGATGACTAAAACCGAAATCTATAAATAAAGATTTTGTACAGTTTTTAAATTTATACTCTGGAGCTTTTCACATAATACAGCTTTTCTGTATTCTGCAGCTTCCTACATTCTGCTTTCATACTCCACACGAATTCTATCACACAGCTTCCCTGGAATCTGAATCCCTTTCGGGCAGAAATGAGAATGAGAGGAGACTGATGGAAGCACAGAACCCCAGAATGGGTTGGGAGGGAGCTGAAATTGAGATTCCATCAACTCCACCGGGGCCATGGGCAGGGACACCTTCCCCCATCGAAGGGCACGGAAATCCTGCTGTGCATGAAGGACACGAAGAGCCCTGTAACTTTATGAATAAAAGGAGAGTCCAGAGGGCACAGCCCGTGGGGTTTCCTTGATCTCTCCAAATTTCGGATGCACAGCCGCCTTTGACGCCAGGTTCGCCGCCCTCTCCCCTTCCCTGCTGGCGGAGGCATCGGGAAGGTGCAGCCCTCCCAAAGGGCTTGTCCCACACCTCCCCAGGGTTTCACCCCAAAGTTCAGCAGCTGGGGCTGTGCAGACCAAACACGGCTGTTTCAGGAGCCGAGCTGTCTGGGCTGGGTGATGAACCCACAGCCCAAAGTCGGAGCAGACATCAAAGCCCATCCCAAACCCCCTCATCCATGGAATGGTTTGCAAGGACATCAGCGCACCTTCCCTCTCTCCAGGCTGCTCCAAGCCTGGCCTTGGGCACTTCCAAGGATCCAGGGGCAGCCACAGCTGCTCTGGGAATTCCTCCCAGGTAGGAATTCCCAATTCCCAAAATCTCATCCATCCCCGCCTCTGGCAGTGGGAGCCATTCCCGGTGTGCTGACCTGCTGCTCCTCTGGGATTCCCTTCTGTGAAAAACGCCAGTCACTTAATTTTTTAAAATTCTAAAAGTTTGATAGTAATGAAATGGTTGTAAAAATAGTAATGCAATTAGAGTAATAATAATTTGGACAATTTGGATTAGGACAATATCAGACAATAAAAACAAAGAGTTATGGATGTCTGGGTACCTTTTTTCTGGGCAAAATAAGCCCAAAAAAGGCCACAGGTTAACAGAGGATTAACCCTTAAAACCAATAACCTGTTGCATATTCATACACCTCATACATGATGCATAAATGCCACTCAAACACAGGATTCTCTCTGGTCAGTGTCAGCTTCTTCCTCTGAATCCTGACAGCGCCTTTGAGGCAGGAAGAAGTTTGTTTCTCCTGATAAAAAGGCAATAAATTCCCTTTCTCTGAAAGATTCAGGTGTCCTGTGGCTGCTATCTCACTGCAAGTCCTTTCTTTTAAAAAGGTATACTACATAGCATAGTTTCTATTTTAACATTTTTTTATAACCCAAAAGTATATTTAACACACTACTTAAGAGAATTAGTACAGCATTGCTTTCTAACACAACACATATAATATTCATTTTAATATTTCTGAGAAGCCAATCATAAAATACGCATTTTTCATGCCTTCCCAACCAGTTCCTGATGGATTTCTCTGCTCACACCATTCCAAGGAGCCCTGGATTGGCTCTCTAAACTCTCTAATATATAAATGAGGCTTTTTTCAACACTAAAGAAAGGCTTTTGTTCAAACGCTGGCATTAGGGATGATTGCAGAAAAACTAACCAAAATTATTCACCATCAACCAATTTGATTGATTGATCCAATCAATATTGATATTATTAATTACAGACAATGGATTGTACAGAATCCATGCATGGAATCACTCCAGAAAAACACAGATGCACCATCCTCAACAAACCTGGAGTGGCTGCAGTTTTCTCTGTTTATTTATTTATTCCTTCTTTGAAAAGCAGGTATTTTGGGAACACCTCTGGAGTCAATGCATCCCGGAATGAAATGAAGTTTTCCTCTCGGATTTCACGCACAGGCTCAGCCTACTTCCATAATAACTCCAGGAGTCTGTCTGCTCACTCTGTGCTAGATCAAAGCAGAAAGGCAGGATTCAAACGCAGGATTTTGTTTCGTTTTTTCCAAGAGCTCCATTAAACTTGCCAAAGAAACAACACCCAACAACAAATAACAAAATGCCAAAGAAATAACACAGATAACGTCCCTCTTTTCCTCCCCTCAGATCCTGAAATTAATCCATAATTAAAGAAATATGGGAGAATAAGCACTCAATTTTTATTTTACAAGCACTCTATTTTTATTTTATATTTACACTGTGTTTGCATTCTGTCCCTTTGGCTACAGCTCTATTTTTGGAATGGTGGGCAAACTCATCACTGTTTTAGTGATAAAGCACTAATAGATCAATATAATATTATTTTTAAGCTCCTATAACTTCCTCTGCATACAACCTGTTGGCACAGAGTAATTGAAACATAATATTTGATTTTTAAAAGGCAACTCCCAAGAAAACAAACAAGACCAACCTTGCACTGTTTAGAAAGGTCATGGATGAGAGCACTAAAATTGCCAGGAGTAATTCTGGGGCTTGGAAGGAGGAAAATTATTCTCCTTCCTTTGCATATGAATAATAATGGTTCATTTTTTACATAAAACATAAGAGTAAAGGCACCACAACAATCACTTGAAGCTGTTCTGGAATTCCACAGCAACACTTCTCATCCTCTGCAGTGGCTTTCCTGAGCTCAAAAGTAATTTATAATTTTGTGTATTGCAATGTAACACGAAACTTTCTAACTCACCTATGCAAGGCTGAGTAAAAAAAAAAACCTCAGTCACATCTTGAAGATATTTTTAAAATAGAAAAATTCTACAAATCCTGACACCACCCCCATCCCATTGTCCATCCCTGTTTTGTAAAACCTTTCCAAGCCACAGCAACAAGAATTTGTATTAGGGATGGAAATTCATAATTTCAAAAAATAGTGCCAAAAATAGGAAGTTCAGTAATCTGGGTTTAGCCAAAATAAGAAAATATTCCATATGTTGATGGGATACTCATTAGGAACTTCTTGAATGCATCTTTAAATAACTTTATTGTTTATTTAATAAAAATTAATTTATTAATAATTTATTATTAATAATATTTTTGCATTAACATTATATATAACTTATTGTATGTTGTAGTTTTTCTTATTACCATTATTAATATAATTATTCATATACTGATTCCATCCAAAATCATCCAAAAGTTATTGCTGGAAAATCTTTCCTATGTTCAATTCTGGCTGCTCAACAAATAATTCCTGGGAAAACTGATGCTCCTTGGGCTCTGAGCAGCCCTGAAGTTGTTGCTGCTTCTGTGACTCCTCAGCTATGATAAATATGCTGCAATTAAAGCCACATGAATGTCCTGAGACCTTCTCTGATATTTTTAATTGTAGCCACTAGAAAAAGGCAGTTTTAGTGCATGATTCTCATTAACAGGACACAGTGAGCTCTCAAATGTCACTGACAGCTTGTGCTGCTTGTTTTTGGGTTCCCTGGGGAAGCCCAGAGATGATGATATTATTATTATTATTATTATTATTATTATTATTATTATTATTATTATTATTATTATTATTATTATTATTATTATTATATCTATTTTAAACCCTACTAAACAAACAAGGGTTTGGGGCTTTTTTCCTTTTTTATTAGGTCATGACATGGAGAGTAACTTGTGGGTAGGGGTGGGCTTTATTTATGGCCAAGTTATGAGTTCAGGTGAAACAAATAAAGAATGAATTTGCACAGCTGCTGGAATTTCTGGCACGTTTGACCAAGAAAATGAACTTGGTCATGGTGCCCAAAATGAAAGGGGCTCAGAGAGTTGTGAGGGATAAATGAGGGGAAAAAACTTCATCCATCACTTAGGTCACTCCAGAAGTGATTTCTTTTCGAAACTCAGGCTGAAACACTTCTCAGTTTGAAAGCAAAACCAGTAACAATGACTTTATTTGATGTTTCCAAGGTTTAAAAGTGTTCATTTCACCCAAATTATTTGTTCTAATTTCATAAGCGAATTCTCAAGCAGTGCTAATGAGCCCAATTCCTCTCTTTAAAGTTTCAGTACAAATACACGCCCAGGTTTGTATCTTTTTAATGAGTTTATAGGATTTTATGGGGAGTCTTTGAGCCTCCTTAGTTCAGGGACAAAACTTCAGCTGAGTGCAGGGAAAGCAAATCATGGGCAGGAAGCTCCCACCTCTCCTAAGGACCTGCTTTTTCTGGGATTACTGGGACAAACAGAGACAAGGCTGAGGAAAAGGATTCCTCTCCCTGCCAGGACCTCAGTGCTTCATTTACAACTATTCAAAATCATTTTTTCAATGTGGGTTTTCTCACTTCACTTTGGAGGCTCCCAGCCCTGGCTCCCCAGTGGCCCCAGCAGTGCCAAGCTGGGTTTGCTGTTTAATCCCAGTTGGTCAAGCTTTAGACTAAACCCCCCTGGAAAACTGCTGTGCCCGACTTAAAGCCCAGACCAACTGTGTGAACGGGGCCTAAGAGGATTCTGCTCTAATGCCCGGGGGAATAAGGCTCTTTAATGCACAAAAAGCCTCCTAATGGGCTCTGGGGGTCACTCCTCAGTCCCCAGCAGCACCCAGAGCTACCTGGGCAGCTCACAGTGCTCCAGCCTGCACCTGCTGCCCTTCCAATGCTGATTAAAAACCTCAGTTATTCCCTCTTAGTCAGTAAAGTGCCAGACAGCAACATCCCAATTGGAACCGCTCCTTCCCAGCTTCCCATTCCCCCAGAAGCGTTGGCTCCTGAAATTTGGATTTCAGGATCGCTCGGAGGCTCCTGTGCTGCAGGTTCCCAAAATCGCACATTTTATTTAATGCCTGACTATCTGGTAATTGCTCCTATTCAGTCTCACACCAGCTTGAATGATTTCAGCTTTTAATGTGCCTCATCTCATTCTGAGGCACATCAATCCAGGAGGAGATCGCAGCACCTTGAAATACTAATGCTTGTCACACTCTTTAATCTCCTCTAAAAGGTCTTGTTCCTTGTGTGCTTAAATCTCTTAATAGCTTTTCCCTCTCCTTAGGTTTTTACTTTTGTGCAACCCATTCTAGTTAGGCTGAAGTTTGTTTAATTTTCATTTCAGTGAAGAGCAATAATCTAAAAGCCTGGATTATTGCTGTATTAGCAAAAAAAGGTAAAATTGCTTTTTCTAAAACATTACGGTTTTTTCTCCCCAAGCATGAAACTCTCTTAAAAATACATCTGTAGGAAGAAAATAGACTTTTTGGAATGTAAAAAACCTGCAAGAACTTACACTTGGTTATATCTGAGGATCACTTGGAGCACAGTTGGATCTCACAGCTAAATTTCTGCCATTTTGGAACAGTGGGAATGATTGACACTGTGCTGCTAAACACCTCTTACAATAATGAGATTATTCTTTTATTCCAGACTCCTTTTTATTCTATTGCCCATTTAGAAATGCTTACCTGGTGCTGTTCTATCTCCTTGCACCATTCCTGCTCTGGCCAGGCTGCTGAGGTTCCTACAATGCACTCACAGTGGGAGGGGATCCTTTCAAATTCAACTACAGCAGAACTGATTTTTGCCATTTCCCTTCCAATATTCCAGCAAAAATCTAACTCAAAAGGATTGCTCCATGGAGTAAACCTGCAGGACTTCCCAAACCCCCTTGGAGACCAGCCACACTCCTTGGGACAGCATTTTAAGGCTAAATGAACACCACCTGCACAGGAGCGACAGTTGTTAAAATCGTGTTTCTCTGGAAAGTTAAAATTATGGTTCTCTGGAAAGCTGCTGCTATCACATACAGACTTTTTAATTCCTTTACTCATTGCTCAATCCACTCATGTGTTTCAGATTCATCAGTGTTCACTCAGACCTTCAACTATCTCCAGGATGCACAGAAACACCTGTGCCACTCCGTATTAGGCACCTGCTCTGTGATACATAAAAAAACCAAAAAAATACAATAAAATACAGAAAATGCATTAAAATGTATAAAATACATTGTATCCCCAATGTGAAAATCTTACACAATCTTTAAAGTTTGGGGCTTTTTTTCCTGTCATTGTTATCCAAAACGCTTAATGATAATTGTCCCCAGTTTTTGAGACAGCTGCAGTTCAGCCTTTATTTGAAGGGAGTGATGCTTGGTGCCTTGAAGAGCTCTCACACAGAGTTTTAGCAACAACCAGGGACAGGGCAGGGTAAAATATTGTCTGGTTTTAGCCTGTCAAAATACTCCTGGAAAGGAGCATGTCTGACCTATGACAATATTGCTGTGAGGTGTCTGCTGAGCACCCAGGCACAGAACTGACCAAATGGAGCCATTCAGCTCAGGAGCAGAGATCCAGCAGCATTCCTGCTGGGTTTTGGTTCTGCCCTAAAACCTCCACCTTGCTCTGTATCTATTACTGTATTCTAAAGCCTTAAACTCTGAGTTTCTGTGATATCACACACTTCCATCCAAACTCCACACCCACAATCCCAGTTCCACCATTCCATTTTGGAAGCTTCTCCACGGCCTCAGGTCAGTGCAGTGTTCTCCTGGGGGTCAGTGCCTGCCAGCACAGAAAGGCTGAAATTCCCAGCACAGAAAATCTGAAATTCCCAGCACAGAAAGGCTGAAATTCCCAGCAGCCAGAACTCCAACACATTCCCACTTTGTTCTCCAGGAAAACCTGCCCCTTGTCCCTCCAAAACACAGCACAGGGCTGGCCCTGCACTTCTCCACAGTTCTTCCTATTTTCTTTCAAAGCCCTGAGGCAAAGGAGATGAAAACCAAACCTGGGGTGTTTATGAAATCTTACCTGGGCAGAGCAGGAATCCCACTCTGTTCTATCAAAGGTGAGACTCAATTTCTCTGTCAGAATATTTACCCAAAAAAGGATCCTCTGCCTAGGTTATCCCATTTTGTGAGAATTTCCAAGCAGTTTTTCAGCTGGGACAGAGGGTTTTTTTCAAAGAATACCAGACTGGTTTGGGTTGGAAGGGACATTAAATCCCATCCTGGGAGGCAGGGACACCTTGCACTGTCCCAGGGTGCTCCAACCTGGACTTGGACCCTTCCAGGGATTCAGGGGCAGCCACAGCTTCTCTGGGAATTCCATTCCAGGGCCTGCCCACCCTGCCAGCCAGGAATTCCATCTCAATATCCCATCCATCCCTGCCCTCTGGCAGTGGAAGCCATTCCCTGTGTCCTGTCACTGCTTGCCTGTGTTAAAATCACTCTCCCACTTTTCTACAAGCCCTCTTTAAGTCCAGAAAGACAAAGACAAGGTCCCCAGAGCCTTCTCTGCCTGCTTGACCTCTACACACAACTCCTGTAATTAAGACCTCACCAAACAATCAAGTGCAGCTCAACAACCACCTCCATGCTGAGGCTGAGCTCAGGTGACACCCGAGCTCCCACATTCTTCCTCCCAAACCCAAAGAAACTCAGTTCTGGAGCAAAACTTCTATTTTCCGTCAAAATTTTCCAGATTTTGTGAGAAGGAAGGGAAGTTCTGAGTGTCTGTTCCACCACCCTGACTAACCCAGCGTTTTCTCTTCTCCTCTCACTGCTCCAGCAGGAGCAGGGGCAATCCCAGAGCCATGGGAAGAAGCTGCCAGTGCCCACTCCTGGCAGGGGAGTGTTTATTCCCCCCTGAGTGTGTGGGATTTCAGCAGAGCCACACTCAGGGGACCAGAGCAGTGTCACGTGTGTCCCCAAGCAGGGCTGGCTGCCAGGACCTGAACCTGTGGTTCCAGAGAGTCTACACGTCCGTCTGGGAAACCCAACCTGCTGCCTGCAGCATGAAACCATCCCCAGTTTAAACCTGCCAGCCTTATTCCTCTGGAATGTCCCTGTGCATGAGTGGAATAGCCAACGCTGCTGGATAAGCACATGAACTGGATGCTTTGCCTAAAATGATCAGAAGTAAAATAACTCTGCTGGCATTTAAATCACCCGAATTCCCTGCAAAGGCAGCACGGGAGAGGAGCAGGAACATGGGTTATTCCATGTGCTCCCACACCCAGCCCCATTGCAGAGGTCACCTGCAATGAAAATGTTGTCACACGGACACGTGGTCACATGGCCATGACAAGCATGGATGGGATTCCACATATTCTGTAACAATTAATTGGGAATGTTGCACCCACAGAGCTGCCTGAGCAGAAAAGGAACCATCTCAAACATTTTTACCAATTGCCAAGTGTTGATTTTTGCCATGATCAATTGTCATTGACAATATTTTATTCATTTTCCCAACTACCAACTGCTGGCTCCTTTGGTTTGTTTTGGTTTGTTTTGTTTTTTTTTTTTTTTGCTTGGGTCAAGGTTGGGTTTGAAAGTGTTCAAGATGGTATTTCATACTTAGATTTAGATGTTTATTATTTCTTATCTACGTCACAGTCTTACAAGCTGTGACTTCTACAGCATTTCAGTAACAAGCTGCAAAATTGCCCTCTATTTATCTCTACAAGGTCTTTTGAGGAAAAAATATTTAATTAAGAAATGACACCCAAATTATTTTTACTTTTAATGTAATAATTAATTACTTATGTCTTGTAATGTGGAGTCTTCTAATTACAAAATACTACCCAAACTCATGAAGAAGGTGAAGAAGAAGGACTTACTACTGTTCTAAAACCTCTTTTAGTTTTATATATATTACTATATTCTAAAACCCTAAACTCTAAGTTTCTACCATGTGATATTACACACTTTTATTTAAACTACACACTTATAATTTCAGTTCTATTAATTAATTTTGGAAGCTTTCTCTATGGCTTCAGGTCAAATGTAGTGTTTTCCTGAGGGTTTGTGCCTTTCAGCACAGAAAGTTCAAAAGTCTTTGTATTTGGGGTTCTAACAGCCAACTGCCTTTAAATATCTTTCAATCACTGCTGATTAACAGCTGCAATAACTATAATTGGGTCACTGCAGCTTTAATCCCCATTTTCACACCTAAACCTAAACAACTGAAAATCAAATCAGAAACAAAGCGGCAAAACACACCTTTAATTTCTGCAGCAGTAGCACTGCTCTAACCCCCCAGAGGTAATTATCATCCTTAATAACTCCAGATATGATTGAGGCTTTTAACAAAAGGAATGCTGCCTCGGAAGCCTCTGCCACGACTCAGAATGTGACTGCTGTGAGAAGTTGTCAGCTGAGGAATAAATGTGCTTTACTAATGATGGGTACGTGAGGGGATGTGCAAACTCTGCCCAGAAGGAGCTGGGAAAGGTGACATTTTTTGACTCTTACAGGGAGGAAGTTGCACAAGAGGCCCCAGGCAAGGCTGAAGGGAAGGACTTGGAACCATGACCCCAAAATCAACAGGTTTGGCAAGGAGGGTTTGGGTCGGGGTTATTTGTGGGTGGGAATGGATTTCCTAAATATCGAGCAGCAACGTTTCTAAATATTATTGTTTAAACAAAAGCTCTTTCCACATCCAGTGTTGTTGGATGCTGCAACCAACAATCAAACTATTAACCCACAGTTTTGAGATTGGAACGAGTCTAATCAGGCCCAGTTTATCAGGTAAGATAATTCCATTTTTTGTACACTATCAATTCCCACATTTCCTGTTGAACAACTCATGAAACCATTTTTATTTCAGCCCTAGGAAGGGCACTGCTGGTGTTGAGTTTGAAGAAATCAGGGATGTTAATAAATGCCTGAAATAAAGGAGCTGTTCTTTGTGAATTTTCCCCAAAGGATTTTGTGTAACTTAGCACCAAGCTGCTCTTCTGTGTTTAAGACATGGAGCAATCCAAATTCACCCACTCAGAAATGAAACAGTATTGCAAAAAATTACACCAAATTATGTTATTTCCAGACGGTAGCACAGTACACCTGTAAGGATGTGATCAAAAATTAGGAATATCCACATATCCAAGTAACAGTCCCAAAAAGAAAATTCACCTGATCCTGAGAGATGCTCTGCAGATTGCTTTGTATTTTGAATTTCTAAAGCAAATACCAAAGCAGTGATTATGATCTGCTAATGACTTTTCCACCTACTCCTTGAAACTGTTTAACAACCTCGAGGTAAAAGTTTGAACAGAAACCATTCGTTTGCCTGGGATACTTTCTCTGGAATGTTTAAAGACACAATTTTTTTTTTTTTTTTTTCTTTTTAAGAGGAAGATTATAGTGAATAATAAAAACTCCGAAAATTAACCTTGCAAAACATTCCTGCTGGAAACTCCTCCCGTTAGGATGAGGCTGTGCCAAGGCCAGCAGTGGGGATTGCTCCCAGGGGAGCCATCAGCTGCAGGGCTGGAGCTCTCCAAGCTGCCCTTTCCCTGCAGTGGTGTTCACATGTGTGCAACGTGCAGGGAAAACACAGATGGGTTTGTGGAGGAGGAAGGAACACTGTGCTGCGCAATTATTTATGGCGTTACAATGTTTTTTCTCTTTTTTGTAATACTCCTGACCAGTGCTGCTCACTGGAATGGAAGCTGAGCCATGGCTTCTGCCCATCCTTGCCTTCCTGATATTTACATATTTGCAATAATTATTCCTAAGTACTACAGCTTAGAGAACCCTTTCTATTTCTCTCTGTTGTGCAATGAAAGCCATAAAACCTTTTTTTTTTTTAATTATAAAGGAAGCCTGGGACAAACTAGGAAAGGAACAGGTATTTCCTGAATCTGTCAAGCACTGATGGCTTCCAGAAATGATCCCAAATTCACCTTTTCCATAAGAAGAAAGGAAAGCTGCTTGACACAGAAAATCCAGGATCACAGAATCCTGGAATGATTTGGATTGGAAAGGACCTTAAAGCCCATCCTGCTGCGTGCAGGGACACCTTCCACTGTCCCAGCCAGGCCTGGGATGCTGCCAGGGATGGGACAAATCTCAGAAATATCAGATGGATCAATCAGAACTCACCATCCACCAGAAAAAGGGATTGTAAGAATGTGAGGACAGAAGAAAATTAGAGAAGATGGGGCAGAACATTCAAAATAGCAGCAAAGTTGTGCAAGAAGTGAAAACAAAAGACCTCAGTGCAGCATTGACTAAGGGGAGAATTCCTCTGGGAATGATCATCACATTATCAAGGAAAGGAAATTCTGACAGAGCTGACTGAATCCTTATCCCAGGCAATTTGTATTGTACATACACCAGGTATAGCAGCACAGCTCACAATTATGCTGCTCACCAACATGAAACAAAATCTAATTTTTATATTTAAGATCCACAAACCTCAGTGATTGTTGTGCCTTGAACAAGTGGTCAGTGGGAATTCTCAGACCTTCTCCCAGTCTCGCTCTTCCAGCACTCTCTGGTCCACTACAAACTGTGAGATTATAAAAAGTGAGCTCAGAAGTTTTCTGTCAGGGGGTTTTTCTTCCAGCAGGGAAACACCAGCAATCACCAAGCTCTTCTACAAAGAATTCAGCTCAAATCAAGATAGATCTCAACTCTGACACTAAAGAAGTGCAGGGAAACAGATTAGCTGGCAGCTTTTTAAGCAGCTGGCAGGGAATAACTATAAATTCATTTCTCCCACTGGCTCCCAAGGAAATTTGCTTTCCTGATTACTGGAAAGAGACTCATGGGGGAGGTTGGTGCAATCAGAACATTCTGTGGTGCAGCAGCACTTCAGAGCTTTAGAAATCCTTGCGCTGAGATTTAAACCACGTGGACACAACTTTATTGCCTAATTATCCCTTTGAAACTTCGCATGGAGTTGTTTCCAAAGAAATAAATGTAGGTCCCCACATTTATTTGGTCCCACCTTTGTGGTTTTTAGTAAAATCTTTTCCCCATTCTCTGTAGCAGCCACATAGGTGGGGGTTTGCAGTTCCTGGCTGCAGGACACGAGGGCAAATAGTTTCATTTTAACTCACAGCTCATAATTTTAAATTTTTTGTCATTTTAACTCCACATCCCGGCTATTTCCAAGGAAATAAACAAGGCAGGGAGACGCTGCCACTCCTAATCCCCCTGCTGGTGCCAAGGTCACGGAGGGAACACCAGGTCAGTGCATTAAGTGCTGAGTGCCAGTAATAGCTGCTCTTGCTTGGAGATGTCACTTTGCATTTGTCTGGAGAAGTCAGCAGAGGAGTTCAAGCTGCCCTGATGGAGGTGATGGGCAGAGTGTGCCTTTTTTAATCAGTAAATTGGTTTACAGGAGCAAAACTTTCTGTTCAGTTGGCTCGCAGCATTAGAGCAATGTGCAAGAGATTTCATTTTACCTCAGAATTATTCTTGCCTCATGCAGGTTCTTTCTGTATATTCCTAATTCAGATCCAGGCTGTGGGCTTTATCTCAGATGTGAGGTGATAAGAAAGCACCACAACTGCAGTTAAACAGGGAAGGTAAGAGCCAGGCTAACCCATCCCTTCTCCAGTTTCCCAAAAAGGGCAGTGATTATTCCTCCTTTTCCTATGAATATCCAATATAATTCAGATATTTAAATGTCTTGGGCTCCTTTAAATGACAGCATTATTAGAAGGCTTCAAAATATGTCTTAATAAAGTAAATTTTTGGTCTGCTTGGGTTTGTTGGGGAATTTTTTAATCATCCTTGTTGTGCAATGTGGCGAAACATCTGAATTCCCAGCATTTCTCCTGGAGTATTTTCATCCTGGGAAGGAACATAAGAGGTGAAAGAATGGGAAGAGCTGCAGGATGTCTGCTCACTGTGTGCTCTGAAGGCCTCAGGAGTGCACATGTTGACTATAACCAGATGGCTGCTCAAATATTCCCATCTCCAGCACTGCCAATATTGCAGTGGCTCCTGCTTTTCTCAGCAGTGTCACTGACTGCTCTGTGCCCCTGCTTTTGTCAAGTGTCCCATCCAAGGCTGCACAGTGACTTCCAACCTTTCCCAACCTTTCTGCCCTTCTCACTTCATCCCCACATCCCCAGCTCTGCCCCAATTCCAGCTTTCCCACACTTGGTTACAAACCTTCTCATGGACATAGTTTTGACTTAATTAAGTCATCCTCTTAATGAGCAAACCCAGCACAGCAATGTCAGGGCTCAAAAATGATCTGCACAGCTTTAAACACAGAGTCTTTTATAACTCAGAGCACAGCCAGGGATGTTAGGAGAGTTCTAACAGATTTAATGTATTTAATAATTTAACTAACATGTGGATTTAATAAATAACTCTCTCAGTTTGGAACATATAGCTGGGTGTGTATTCTATTTCCACCTGTCAGAGCTGGGGCAGTTCTCTTCTGTTCATGGGGCAGTTTTCTTTATCTCTCCCACAGCCAATCCTCCCTCCAGGAGATCTCTGCTGTTCATGGGCCATTAATTATTAATTATCTTCTGTCCATGGCCAGTGAGTGTCCCTGCCTGGCTGATCAAACTCCATCATCCCATGGGGAGATGCTCCGCCCAGGGGAGGAGCCAAGCATTCCTACCTGGATACAATCTGAGCTTTGGGACATCACATTTCCCATTTCAAGGGAGGCTCTGCCCTCCTTAGCAGACACCTGGCTTTCCAAACCAAAACAGTGACACTGGAGGATATGAAAGGGTTGTGATGTCCAACATGCAAGGGCAGACCTACCAAGAAACCCCAAGGTCCCAGTGCCCCACCCTGCTCCATTCCACCCGAATTCCTGCTCCCCACACCTCCTGCACCCCTTCCAGCCAGCCCCGCTCCTGGGGCACCTCAGCACCTCTGGATCCACCTCCTCAGCTCTGGGTCTCAGATCCCTCTCCCACTTCCCCTCCTCATTTCCCATCTATTTCAAATTCTTTCCATGCTTCCAGGACCCACACTGGGCAGAAGTTTCCTGCGAGTTTGGTCACTTTTGGAGTACAATCACACTGACAAATAGAGGTTTGTAAGGTCACATCAGTTTGTCACATGCTGGCTGGTGGAATTGTCATTGCAGAGGACAAATTCTGTGTGAGAGCCTCGTTTATCCAACACCAGTTCCATAGGACAATCCATGGCAGGTCTCAGCCTCCTCTGGAAGGTGGAAATCATCCCATTCCAGCCAGTTGAAAGGGACTGAATAATTTCTCCCATTGCCCACACCTCCCACAGAAAATACTGGGCAGAAAAGATGATTAGCATTCCAGTTAACAGAGCCCAAAGCTATTAGTAATAAATCCATTAGAACTTTTAATTAAAACCCCGAAACTCGTCAGGCAAAATCCACCCCATACAATAAAATAAATTTATAATATCAGTAATAATTAGCAATGCATCCTGTAGGATTAAAAATCATTAAAATAATTACATTTTGAAGTATTTTTAAATAGGTAATAGACTGCTTCAAAGACAGTAATAAAATTATATTCAGAACCTGTAGGCTACTGTCCAGGCAGGATATACTCTGAGCGTAGTCTAAAATAATCAACTTTCAAGTAATTAACAAGTAGCAGGCACTGGATAATTATTTTTAATGATCTTGCCTTCCTTCTTGAAAATAACACAGATTTGGGGCCCCTTTGAGCAAAATTTGGAGACAGTCACACTTTGTGTGTTGCCCAACATCCAAAAAGAAACAGGCTCTAAATATTCCAAGATTACAGGGGCACAAAAATGGTCTGGAGCCCAAAATTCCTATAGAGAAAAATCAAAAGTCAATTCAAATATCAGCTGTCCAGGATGATAAGAACTGGTTTTACCTGCAATTGCCAAAATTCAAGTTGTGTTATAAAAAGGCTCAATGGACTTGGTCAATATTAGTGTAAAACAACAAGGAAAAGGAATCTGCAGGATAAATTCCTGAGCCGGTTGGAAGTTTAAGGGATTTTCCTTGTTCCCTGCTTCCAGGATTTTTGCAGAAAACATGCAGAAGCCTGAAGGAAGGGAAGAGAATGATACAGCTCCCATGAAATAAAAGGTTAGGGGACAGAGCTCCACATTTCCAAAGCAGCTCCACTCCACTCTGCTCCTTCCCAGCCCTGAGCTGAGCAGGATTTCTGGGAGCTCCTGGGATCTGAACTGCCCCACCCAACCCCAATCTGCCAAACTGGTTCATAAACAACCCCAGGCAGAGATGGATGGAGCTGCAGGACAGCTCCAACCTGAAAACCTCCCAGTAGGAAACAACTTCCTGGGAAAATGATCAGGTGCAGAGGAGTGGAAGTAGCTTGTCAAAATTAACGCTTAATTAAAATATGAGGAACAGACCAACATTAAATGGACAAACTGGACCTTTAGTACAAGCTTAGATGAAATGATACCGCTTTAAAAAGCTCTTTGTACAGCGCTAAATCTCCAAAATTCAAAGCCCAGAAGCAATGCTTTCCTTTGCCTAAAATAAAGATTTGTCTCAAGATTCAATTTGGCGTTGAAAGGGAGCTACTAATTTCTAAACGTTCATTAAAAATTCCAGAATAATGCAACAGCACTGCCAAAGCTGAGCGTGGTCAAGCATTCTCAGGTGTTTATCAACATCCCCTTATCATTTAGATTATCTGCAAGCAGAACTCCAGGTGAGATTGGCAGTTGTTTGGGGCCGAGGTGCTGACAACAGCTCAAAAATGTGCAGCCAGAATTGTCCTCAACAAGGAGAATTTGGGTAATAAAGCAGCTGAAAGGCATCAGCAGGTGGCTCCTCCTCCCCTGTTTCATGTGATCAATGGGAATTTGCCTGTTCCTGAAGATATTTGTCTGATTTAACTTTTTTTTTACCCCAGAATCATGGAATGGTTTGGGACACTTTCCACTGTCCCAGTCTGCTCCAAGCCCCATCCGACCTGGCCTTGGACACTTCCAGGGATGCAGGGGCAGCCACAGCTTCTCTGGGAACCTTCCAGCCAGGAATTCCTTCCCAAAAGCTAAACTATATTCCAATCAACAACTGGGCCAAAAATTAAAATTTTTCCACGCCATCCACTGGTGTTTCCTGGATATCCATCCAATACCAAGGCTGCACATCCACACAGAGACTGAAAATCACCACGCAGTGCTAATAAGCAGAGTGTAAAATAGTCATTAAAGGCAAATGTAATGAACTGTTAAGTCTAGACTATTCCACAAAGACTGGCAATAGGCTGGATTTTGAGCTCTTTTATGATGTGTTCTGGAAGAAAAAGTAACCAACATGAAAATGAAGTCTAAGGAAAAAAAAATCCCTCAGAAGGTGTTGCAGTTTTAAGGAAGAATGATAGGAAGTGTTTTAAAGAGGAATAAGAGAGAAAGCAAGCTGATAGAACAGGATGAAAAAACCCCAAAACACTAAAAAGACATTTATCTGAAATGCTTCTCCATGAGAAAAGTAAAATAAATAAACCCAGTCATCAAGGTAGTGGTGAAGAGCAGCTCTGTGAGTGAGAACTGAGCTTGGCAGGAAAATAAAGCTGAAGTGATACAAACTTGCATATGCTGAGAGTCCAACTGAGAATTGTCATTACCACAAAGATTCAAATTAATGACAGGAGATTCGTGGAAGAATAATAAAAAATTTAAGTGAGCAGGAACAAATGAGAAATCATTAAAACTTTGAAAAAACCTCAGATGTAGACAGCATAGCTTAACACAGCTCTGAAAAATTGGGGGAAAACGAGTCCTGCCTATTCATTTTTCAATGGGCTAAATATTACTGCTGCAATTGTATTTCACTCCCTGGAGTTCTGTCGTTGGCTTTATGGGGCAATGACTTGACTTAGAAGCAGGAAGAGAAAATTTTAAGGTACAATCAGAAAACAGCTTCAAGTTTGACTCGTTAAATCAGTTGGCAGTGGGGTACTTTGACCTGAAAAGGCCGTGTAAAGGAAATTGTGGAGTTACAGCACGTGGTGCTTCCAAGAGCCTGGAAAGAGCCTGGCAGAGCCATGGCAGGTGCAGTCCTGTCCTGTCAGCTGGGCTCAGTGCTCTCAGCAAACCTCTGGGGCTGGGAAATCCTCCAGTTCTCTGCAATAAAGTTCAATGGATTGAACTTGGACGGATTTAATAGATTCCATTTTTTTTTCTGCAAAGTTCAATAGATTGTCCAGAGCCAAAGTTGGTACCCACCAGCACTAATTCTAAAGATGATCCCAGCCTCATCACAGGCTCTGTGTCCTTGTCCATCCCTTCTCTGTACTCCTCTGGCTCTGAGTCCAGGTGGTTTCCACCTCCTCCTGTTTTGCCTGGCTGGGATTGAGCTGGAATGAGACAGCAACACTGTTACTCACACTATACACTGTAATCTCAGTGCTATTCTTCAATTTTGGAAGCTTTCTCTATGGCCTCAGGTCAAATATAGTATTCTCTTGTGGGTGTGTGCCTTTCAGAACAGAAAGTTTAAAATTCTCAGCACCCAGGGTTCCAACACCTGGGACAAACTGATGGAAACTTGTGGGTTCTGCACAGAGATCTGTAAGATCCCAGCCTTTTGTTGGGACACCACAGCAGAGAATCACAGAATCATTGGAAAACTCCAAGATCATGGAGTCCAAGGTGTGACAATCCCCAGCTTGTCACCCAGCCCAGAGCACTGAGTGCCAGATCCAGTCATTCCTTTAGAACTCATGGTGCACAGGCCTGCAGGGGAATATTGACCCAGTTCTTGTCCCTAATTACTCCTTTTCAACAGAGAATCTCATTTAAAGTGTGAGGTATCTGTGATGGTGCTGGGTATGAACGTGCTGTCACCCCAAAATGAGCAGCAGGGCCCTCCTCAGGCAGCAGTCCCTGATGATGGAAAGTGTCCCCTGGCGCCCAGAGGATGTGAGCAGAGGGAAAGCAGCACTGCAGAGCCAAACTGGGCACAACTGGGCCCAAGTGGGAGCTTTGGAGGAGCCTCAAGCACTCGGCAGGACCCAGGCCCAAAGCTGGACGGGCTCCCCTGACAAACACAGCCAGAGCTCAGCCCCACAGAGCTGTCACTCTGTGCAGAGCTCCAGGATGTTTCCTGAAGCACAGTAATTCCTGTACCCAGCCACTCCTGCCGTCGGATCAAGTCTGGCCACTTGAGGGACTGGAGAAAAACAGGCAGTAATCGAGCTCAGGCTGGGATTTTTGCACTTAAAGCAGAATTATATGGACTTACATCACCTCTCCACCTGAAGCAGGCTCATATTTACCAGGGTGGTGTGAAAGACCCCTGGCCATCTGGGATTTTTATTGAAAGAAGAGACCAAGCCTAAGAAGCAGCTAATGCTCACTGCAGCAGCTGTGCACTGTCTCCAAGGAGAATTATGGGACAGGCATTGCATGCGTGGCATTGCTCTGGGAGGAGCTGATTAGACACACTTTGGTGAGGAGAAAAATGTTCTCCATCAAATAAACAGTTGGAGAAGGCGGTTCTGGATGCATCCTCACACATTTTTTTCTGCAGCAAATACAGGGTGATTCCAGAAACTCCTGTGTTGGTTTTTGTAGAAGTAATTAATTCTGGCTGTAGAATAGGCAGTGGAGCTAATTACAGATGGAAAGTATCTATAAAATGAATTAAAATTCACAGGCAAACATTGCTGAAGGAGTTGACCATTTATTTTTAATGCATTTAGGAGCATCTATACTTGCAATGAGGAGCATAACAGCATCCAGCAAAAACGTCTCTTTTGAAGAATATAATTTTAAAAAGTAAAATACTCAGTGTGAGTGCATTTAAGATGTTATCTTACACGTTCCCAAGCTACTCCTGACACATATGGTACAAATTCTGTTGTCTTTGAAGTCATAAGCTGACTGTGACACTGGAAATATACTGAGGATTTAGTTCAATTCTACCTCTACCTACATAAAGTTATAGAAAATACCAATTACTTCTGAATTTGGTTAATTATTTATATCTATCTAAGCTGTCTGAGCAGAAAATAAATAAATTCTGTTGCTGGAATATAATTCCCAATTTCTGCAGGTATCACAATTAACTCCTGCACAAATATTGCAGCTGTAAAATTGTGTTACACCCCTTGTGATACAGCTGAAAACCCCAATTATTGAATGTCTGACACAATCTCCGCACTCTGAATTTCTCTAATGCACAAAACATTTTTCTGACGTAACATTTTAAACACCTGTAAAACTTAATGAATGGACCCCATATATTGTGCATAAATCTTTATTCCTTTCTGTTAATAGAAGGAAAAGATTTTTCTGTGGGATTGATTCTCCAAGCTTTGAGAACTGCTCTAACAGACAGATCCCAGCTTGGAGGAATTAAGGATGCCGTGGTTTGTTGTTTTAATCCTAACAGAAATGAGAAAAATAATAGCAATTCTCATTTATATAATTCTTTTGTACACGAGGGTGCCTGGTGCTTACAAATTACCTTGGATGGTAGTTTTTGTTCACATGGCACTTTCCTAAAACTGAAGAATGAACAAATGGGAACAAACAACCTGCAATAAACAAGTGGCCATTCTTTTCTTCCAAAGATTTTATACATCAGTGGCTTGAAATAATATGGATGCTATTTCCAGCCACTTAAAAATAACTCCTAGTGCAGTATTTTCTTGTTACTATTGAGGGTGGGAGCAAGAATAGCTTTCCAAAAGAATATTTGGCATAGGAGCAGTGTGCTATATTTTTTTTTAATAAAAGATCTCATGACACAAAGGCATCTGAGACTCAAGGACATGGAAATTCAGCTGGAGCCCTCACATGAAAAATGCACCTTATATCCCCCAAAATTCTTGACTGGTAAAGAATCATTATAAACCATGATGTGGGGTTGGAAATATTAAATGGACTGCAACAAGTTGATTTATGGTAGCAAATAAAAACATACTCACAGGCTATTAACACACTACTCGGTGTAGTGTTTACTACATGAGTGTAAATAAATTTCTTCCAGTAGATCTTTATTGAGACCTGCCAGTCTATTTCCACTTGAGACTCAGCTGGTTAGATCCTGACCTGGTGCAAAATAAAATAATTGACAGGATTTCTTTGTAGTGAACTTAAGAATTAAAAATAAAACAAACTGCTCTGGCATTAATTCCTTTGTTGATGATTAATTAAGAAGCGCTTTCTGCCACTCTTCATTCTTAGGCAGCACTCGATTCCTCCCAAGAATGTCAGCAAGTCCCTGCTGAGCCCTCTGATCCCCCCCAAAGCTAAAAGTGTAGTCAGGGTTAGCAGGGTGCCTGCAGGGACCCTGTGCTCAGCAGCACCCGGCAGTGACTCCGTAAGGACAGCCCGGCTTAAAAAAGAGCCCCAAAGAAATAGGAAACGGCAGCAAACCCCAAAAGGCTGCAATGATCTCACCCCGCATTTCAGGAGCTTCTGGAGGAGCAGCAAAGAGAATATTGGGACTATTTTGGCCCCAGCTATGCACGGGGGGTTGGTTTGCTGTCTGCAGGGAAAGCTGGGCTGTGGGGATGGCTTTGGAGTGACCCAGTGCCACAAGGAGCAGCTACAGCGCTCAGTGGGCTCAGGGAGCTGAGACAGGAGCAGGAGAACCTCCCAAAATCCAGCCTGGACATCACTGCAATGATTCAGAGATCTCACAGGAGAACCTCCCAAAATCCAGCCTGGAGACCATTGCAATGGGTCAGAGATCCCACAGGAGCACCTCACCTGGCGACCATTGCGATGGTTCACAGATCCCACAGGAGAACCTTCCAAAATCTCACCTGGAGATCACCACAATGGGTCATAAATCCCACAGGAGAACCTCCCAAAATCCAGCCTGGAGATCACTGCAATGGTTCAGAGATCCCACAGGAGAACCTCCCAAAATCCAGCCTGAACATCCCTGCAATGGTTCAGAGATCTCACAGGAGCTCCTCACGTGGAGACCATTGCAATGGTTCAGAGAGATCCCACAGGAGCACCTCCCAAAATCCAACCTGGAGATCATTATATGAAACCACTGAAAGGTTTGAAAAGTGCAACAAAGCGGCTCTGGCTGCAGTTCAGTCTGGCTGCAGTTCCCCACTCTGTCCTGTACACACACATTTGTCATTTTTTCAGTGCATCACCAGGTACCATTTCGCTGAATTCCTGCATTCTCCAGCTACATTTCAGTACAAAAACTGTGAAATGTTCAATTTGTACCTGTGCTGGGAACCAGCTAAGTGGGATTGGTGGAGCTGAGTGGGATGGAGGCAGGAAAGAAACACTTCCATTACTCTGCCAAGGTGAATCCCACTGGAACTCTGACTCAGGGGGCTCCACGGTGGAATAATGGAATTGTTAACGTTGGGAAACCCCTGTGAGATCAACTCCAACCATCACCAGTGTCCACCACAATCCATGTCCTCAAGTGCCACATCCACACATTTTCTGAACACTTCCAGGGATGGGGACTCCACCACTTCCCTGAGCTGTTCCAATGTTTTACAGACCTTTCCTTGAAGGAATTTTTCCTAATATCCAATTTAAATCTTCCCTGACACAACTTGAGGCCATTTCCTCAATTGTTACCTTTGGAAAAATTTACTTTGGAAAAAAAAAATTGCTTTGGAAACAAAACTGATGTTGTGGATTTTGATTTTTTTATAGCAAAAGACAGCTCTTGACTTCCTATTCTATTCTTAGCCTTCATTTAATAATCCAGAATATTTATATTATTAAATAGTTATTCATAAAAATCATGCTGACTCTCAATGATTCAAAGACATTTTCCTATTTAACCATTTCCATTCTGTATCTAATAAATTTTAGTGATCCTAAATACCTCATTAAAAAACAAGTAGACAGAAGAGAACATAAATTACATCAACTGATAGAATTCAGACAGAAGAGACAGATTTCAGGGCACTTCCTCAGGAGCAAAAGTGCCATAGAAGTTTTTATATGCCACAAGTGTGTTTTTCTGATTTGTGGTATTTAAGATGAGATTTTGAACTGTAAATGTTGATAACTCACTTGTCAGGTATGACAATATCTGCTGTAAAGAGATAAAAGGGGAGGGCAAAACTGGGATCTCACTGTGATTAGTGAAGCACTACAGGGAGCAAACCCCCAAGGAGTGCACACTGCCAGCAGATGGAAAAGTTCCTGTGCTAAGATGTTTGGAAGTAACAAAAAACGTGGACAGGCAGGAAAATTGAAACTCAGATATCCCGGCTTTGAATTCAAAATGGTATCAATGGACCTGGATTGATTATTCAGACACAGCAGCCAAAAATCACTTAGCAGGGAACAGAATCTACTGCAACATTCCGGCAGCAGCCTTTGGAATCTTTTCTCCATGGACCAAAAAACTTCCCGTTTCAAGAGCTCATGAGAAATACAGTGGACCACTATTCTATTTTCTTAAGTTTTAGAATAATGAGACTTAATTTCTTGCCTAGAAGCAAAGAAAGGGAATTTTTATGGCAAATCATTTGATGTAATTCTGTATGAAAAAAAGCAGGTTTTTCATTGAATTTGGGTTGGCAGCAAAAGCCCAGGGATATATCAAAACCTCTCCTCAAAAGCAGGGATTTTAATCCTGATTTATAGGACTCCTCAAGGCACAAAGCCTTGATAATCTTTTTTGATATCCAAAAAAATGGAGAATTCTTGTGAAATACATGTGATAGAGGGTTTGGACACAGCAAACACGAGTTCAGCCAACCACCCTTAACCTACAAGGCTCAGACACAAGAAAGAAATTAAGACATGAAGCAAATGTTTCTGTCAATCCATCCCCAGGACAGATCCTGAAGGATATTGATATCAGCAACAGAAGTGCATAAAGCAACAGAAAAAATACTGAATTTACCACAAATTTTAAACAAAAACTGGAATTTTTTGTATAATTATTAATAATCAGGGGGTGTAGAGAGTTATGGATTACTAAACTCTCACCAGCCAAGCAAGGGCAGATTTCAGCATTAATGGATGGAGAGAATGGATTCCTCAGTAATTTCAAGGGCAGCAGAACCTCATCTTGAACTGTTCCCCAACCTCTGCTCTCAGTGGTGAACTTCAGCATCCCCAGAGTGAGTCAGAGTTTGCACAACCAGGAAAACTCTCAGGATGAAAAGGAGTGGACAAGTCATTCCCAGCACCACAAGTGCTCCAGGGCTGGAACTGCATGGAAAAATTCCCTCTTATTGAAAAAACAAAGGATGCCTGTGGAACATTTGGCTCCACATCCCAGCTCTCCCTCCACCTGTTATCTCTGTTATTTTTGGCAGCAGTGCTGGGGGAGTCCAGTTGAAGTGTGGATTTCACTGCTCAACCTGTTGGCAAATTCCATCAAGGGGGGTTTCTCCATGCCTGGTGTCGTGAGCAGGGAAGTGCAATCCATAAGAAAACAGGAAAATCAGAGGTGTGAGCCCCTGTGGAGGCATTCCCTCCCAGGATAATGTGGAACTGGGAGAAGGAAGCCACAGGATGAATTCTGCAGTGCTCTTTGTGTCTCTGGTCTCTCCCAGTTTGCTGCTGCTGCTCTGGGGTCATTTTCCTTTGGATGCTGTTAAAATGGCTTAAAATGAGAATAAAACCCCTGAGCAGAAGACCAAGGTAGATTTTTTGCACTATGGACTGATATCAACAAAATTCAATTTCTAAATGGTTCTAGTGATGCCAGCAAAGGGAAACCACGAAGTGAATGTGGCCCTGACAAAATCCCTAATTGGGGCTGAATAATGTTCATCACCTCATTCTCCTGGCTGGGGATGCCACCAAGGCCTGTAACACCTCCAGCTCCTGCAATCAGCCCTTTAGGATCTTCCTGAGCAGGAGTCTGTACCCTGAGCAGTGGTTTTGTGTGTGTTTTCAGGGTTTTTGTTTCACTTCAATAGCCACTGATGGTGATTTAAAAATCTATTCATGCTTTTGGCCTCCGCAATCTCCTGCGGCAGCGCATTCCAAAATTTAATTCCGTGCTATTTAAGAACACTCCACGTTTGCATACTGCCTGGTTCTTGTATATGAAAAAGGATGAAAAACGATGTTCTGTGCACCTTTCCCACACTATTCATGAATTCAGAGGCTCCCCCCATAACTCTGCATTTCGTGTTCTCGTTGCAGAGTGGAAAAATCCTAAAGAATTCAATCTCTCCTCACAGAGCAGTTGCTCCATAATTTTGATCACTGTGTGTGCTCACTGTGACATCTCAAGTTACTGTCTAAGCTTTGCAAGACCACGGGGCTGGTTTAAATAAGCCACAGCTTTGCTGGAAATCAGAGTTACAGTTGAAAAGCAAATTATAATCACAGCTAAAAACATGGCTAAAAGTTGTCCCTTTTATAAATACAGGCGAAAAGCAACACTCACAAGTGACTAACAGTGCTGTCATGTGAAATGTCGGTCCAAAGGTCTCTCATAAAAAACTCTAAGTTATAAAAAGACTTTTTATGATATAGAAAGTTATAAAAATATTCTTTCTTACGCATGAGAAGGATGCTGCCCTTATCTGTAACAAGGGAAAAGCATCAGCTCCAGACAGGTAAACTCTGGGCAGTGGGAGGGTACAAATTCCCAATGGAGAAATACCCCAGGGAGCACATGGGGCAGTAAATCAGCCCCTGGGCTAAGGAGATCTCAGACAGGCAAAAAGCAGCAAGCTGGAACAGCTGGGCCCCAGGAAATGCAGAACAAATGGATTTGCCACCTCCTGACTCCAGGGATCCCAATACCTCTGGAGAGAACAGCAGGGCCAAGCAGGGGAATTGGGAATTGTAATTGCTAAACAAGTTAGAAACATCCAAAATGCTTCATTTCAGTGCTAAATGTGTTTTGCTCAGAAAGGAGTAGAGATTACTGAAATGAACAGAACTCTGAACTGGGCTGTGTTTCACACAGGTGTCCCAGACCTGGCACTGACCATTCCCAGCAAAACCCATAGGATCTGCCTTTCCATACTTTTATTTACCCCAAAGCACAGAGTGCAGCTCAGGGGGACACCCCAGACTCTAATGGCTCCTGGTTTTGTGTGACACAGAGAGCAGGGCAGGTCCTTAACACCGTGCAGCTGCTCAGAGGAACCCAAACCAGCCCCAGAGAAACACCAGGACCCCAGGGCAGCCATGGAAAAGGCGCCCAGGCACTGGGAAGGACTGGGAAGGGAACTCAAACCAGCCCCAGAGAAACAGCAGGACCCCAGGGCAGCCATGGAAAAGGTGCCCAGGCACTGGGAAGGACTGGGAAGGGAACCCAAACCAGCCCCAGAGAAACAGCAGGACCCCAGGACAGCCATGGAAAAGGTGCCCAAGCGCTGGGAGGGACTGGGAAAGGGGGGAATCACCATCTCTGGATGAGCAAGGAATGACTGCACGTGGCACTTGCTGAAAATGGGGTTGATGCCAGGCTGGACTCGATGCTCTGGGAGGTCTTTTCCAAGCTGGATGTCCTGGGATGCTGCTGCCAGGGCTGGAGTGTGGATCTGGGCAGGTCAGTGTGGCGCTGCAGCGCCTGCCATCAGACATCCTCTGCTCCCAGGGGTCTCTGCAAAATAAAATAGGGAGGATGGGTCTTAAAAAAAAATAAAATAGGATCTTTAGCATGGAGTTGGGAGGTGAGAGGGGCTAAGCAGAACAATTCCTACAGGGATGATGAGCTGACCATGGCCAGTGCACATCCTGCAGCACCCAGGGCAAACTCCACTGGAACCGCACTGGGAGCAGAATGGGGGTGAGAATTCAGATTGCCCAAATTACAGCCCATAATAAGATACATTTTTTGGTTCAGCTGACTGACTGGATTAAAAGATCACTGCCTGGCTGGAGGTGTCTGCATTGCCACCTTTACTGTCCCCAAAACCTGTGACAACCTCTCTGGCACATGATTTCCAGGTTAATGGTCTCTGATCCATCCCTAGCACAAAGATCCAAGTTCCCATATCAATGGGAATGATATCAATTATGTTACTGGAAATTATAGCTATGATATCATCAATCAATACACTTCCAATATGTCAATAATTCACTTTATCCTCAGCCATTTGACAGAACTGTATTAAGAAACTATGTGAAGCTTTGTAATGAGTTTTTCAGTTGTCTCCTGTGTAACTCAAGGCCAAAACTGGCTTTTTTTTTTTTTTGGTTCAATTAGAACTTCATTCCAAAGAAGATTTTCCTTGAAAAATTACTTGAGAATGAAAAGCTTTCTTAGAGTTAGAAAAAAAAAATTAAATTGAGTTTTTAAATCCTGACATGAAAAACTCAAAAATCTCTGAACAGTTCAAATTCATAAACTGAAGTAAACTTTGAAAATACACAGAGGGGTTTATTCCAGATTGGGACATATGTTAGAGGAAATTAAGATTTATTTATGATAATGAAATTAGTAAAAAAAAATAAGCAAGAAAAAAGAGAAGGGAATCAGTATTAAATTTACTGACATTTGACTAAGATCTTTTTCAGTGTTCTCACAGAAATATACAGTTTCAATCAATTTTACTGTAACTGTTTTCGTGAAGGATGTTTGATGAGTGTAAGTACATTTAGACACCAAAATTACTTATTTTCGTGTTTATCAAAACCAATATTCAGGATTTAACAAGTCTCCAAAATAGTAGAGTCAGTTAAGTAATAGAATTGATGATAAAAGTTTATTAATTTGCAGTTGAGATCAGGAAATGGGATTCAAATGAACCAGCTCAAATTAATTTCAAAATCTTCTCTTGCCCAACCATTAAATAAATTTTTAATGTGTCTAAAAGACTGTAAGTATTAAGATATGGCAAAAAAAAATTCAAGCTGAGCATTTCTGTCTACCAGCAGTACATATTTCAGAATTGAAATTCTCCTTTCCTCTTCTATCCACCCTTTTAAGCAAAAATCACAGCTGAAAACAGCTGAGTCAAATGTATTTTATTTGGTCTGTAATGAGCATTTGTCAATGCTTCCCTGACTGTTCCCAATAAATTGCTTTGTAATTAGACCACTGAATTTGGAGTTGATTTGCCAATATCTGTGTGGATCACGGGACACTGTGGTTTTTATCAAAATTGCCTGAGATAAGGAGCACAGCAGGTTTCTGTTGCTGTCTTCTGAATTCAGGTGAGGTGGAATCCTTAAACATTATCAAAGCACTCCCAGTCTGCTTTGAAATCCAAGCAACCTAAAAATAGGCTGAAAGAGGTTCTGGAAGTAGGAAAGTGTGGAGTAAACTTATTTCAAAACAGACTTTTCCCAGCAGAACAAATAATCTCTAAGGCAGGAGATGAGTGATGTGAAAAAGGGAGATGTGCCATTAAAAAATCTTTATTTTATACTAAACGAGGTGCCTTGTAAAAGTATCCTTTTTCTCTTATAAAAGATACAGGGATTAAAAATAATCAGTTCTGCCAATAATAACCTATTCTTAAATTCTATTTACTTGCTGTGTATGCTATCATTGTTTACTTGAAGTGGCTTATAACAAAAACTAGCATTAGAATATTAAATTAGTAATTGATCAGCAGATACATGGGATTTTCTTCTCCTCAGATTACCACTGACTTTGAACCAGATGAAGCTGTGCTGGATTTATTACAGCAAAGACTGTGGGAACTCTGAGGTTCCAAAAGCTTCCCAGTATGGGGAGTTCTGTGTCCCGTGTCCCTGAACCTGCTGGGTGCATCAGTCTCGTGCTTCCAAAGGATCCATTCTCCTCCGTGTGAGTTCAGTGGGATACTGAGATGACCCCATCCCATTAATTCCACTTGCTCTACCTCATTTTTGGGGTGAGGATGATTGCTGTGCTTCCCAGGCAGTGCTAATAGTCCCTTCCTAAATAATCCCACGGAGGCAGACGAGGAGAAGAGAAGCAGCATTAATCAGAGGGAGCCGAAATGAGTAGAATTAGCACAAAATAGTCCAAAATAGAAAAGCTCTAGACCACAAGATGAGACTTGTTTCATTAGCTATAAGTAGCACCATGTGTAGGAGCATATAAAGTGTGGCTACATTTCAAATATAAAAATATTACCATGAGGCTTCTCCCTCCCACTCTATTATACTCTCCAAGAGAAAAGAGAGTAGGTAGACAATGAAATTCTTAGTTCACTGCCAAGAATTCCAGTGCAAACAAATTATCAAGAGAATCAGGTAAGAATAATGATGTGATATTGATAGAGAAAGCAGGAGCTCCGTATAAATTAAAGTTTAAAATAAACTGTAGGAGTGACAGAAGGAAAAGGTAAAAAGGCAGGCAGAGAGAAAGCTCAGTATTTTGACAGAGGGAAGGGATGGACACAGCAGGAATGCACAGTGCAGGCTCTTTCCTCCTTGGATAACGGGAGCAGAGACAACACAATGTCACAGACACATTTTCTGAACAATCCTTTCCTTGGGATTTTTCCCCCTGAGAAGCTGAGTGGCCTCAAAAACAAAATGTAACCAATGGTTATCTGCTGCTGTGGGATGCAACAGGTGCATCTGGGATTGGGCTCATGTGGTTGTTTCTAATTCATGGCCAATCACAGTCAGCAGGCTCAGACTCTGTCCCAGACACAAGCCTTTGTGATCATTCTTTCCTTTTCTATTCTTGGCCGGCCTTCTGATTAAATCCTTTCTTCTAGTCTTTTAGTATAGTTTTAATGTAATATATATCATAAAATAATCAATCAAAACATGAAACAAGGAGTCAGATCCTCGTCTCTTCCCTCATCCTCAGACCCCTGCAAACATCATCACAACACAAGCCTCTCCTCATGGAAAAAAACGGGAATTTCAGCAGAAAGCAGCTCCTGATTGCCAAAATTAGCCTTTTGGAAAAGAGACTCTACTATTATCCTCACTAAGCAGTGGAGAGCAGAGGTGACTGTGCTGTTCCCGAGGAAGTTTGGGATTTGAGCAGCTCAGTCCATTTCCCGTGGCTCCTGGGAATATTCCCGTTGGCTCCTGAGCTGAGCACACCAGCAGAGGTATTTTTACCCTGCCTGGCTTACTTTCCTTCCCAAGGTTATCCAGTGTGAAGTGATCAGGGCTGAAATCCCAATTCTGCTCCTTGAGCAGTCTCAGGGATCGTTTGCTCTGACCTACTTTTCCTCCTGCTGGATGCTCCTGTGCCTTCCTCGGCTGGATGGGATCGAAATCCCCAGGGAATCCCCAGGAAATGCAGCTCCTCTCAGCCACCGAGATTTCCTTCTCCTGCTGGAAATTTACCTAGCAAGAAGCTTGATCCTTCCCACAAAGAGATAAAGGAAAAATCTGCCAATTTATAAATTATGGGATGATTTTGTTTGGTCACAAATTCAAATTTCATCGGTTCCTTGAATTTGTAAAAGTGTTGGAGAGAATCACATTAAATCCATTTAATGCCAATTGGATCAGGAGACTCAAGGAATTCCAAAGAATCAGTGTTGAAAGTGAAAATAATGACAAGAAAATTTAAAAAATTAAGGAAGAATATGTTTACCAACACACTGAATGTGCTCCCACTTAAAGATGCTTCAGGATGAAAAGTCAAGCACTTGAATAAAAAATTTCACTCAAACTCCTGAAGATGTGAACAGAACTGATGTGAATATTTCATATTTATTTTCCCACACAAAAGAAAAGTCCACCTGTAGAAATGTTCTGCTTTCCAGCTCTACAGATGGTTTTTCATACAGAGAAAAGTCAAATTGTAAAGTAAAAGTAAAATTCTAAAAAGCAAAAGTTTAGCACTGGCCTTCATTCTTATCAAGAGGAATGACTGGAAGGGAAGTTGACCCATTAATGGGGATAATTCTTAAAGGAAAAAAAGGGAAAATTAAAAACAAAAAGTTTTTGTGTCTATGTAATGAAATATATGTACATGAAATTAATTACCTGTAAATTTAAGAATAACCAGAGGAGAAAATGTTCTAAAATTCTGAAGACTTCCATATTTTACACACCTTAACATGATTTTGTAGAATTTTGGCTCACAAAACCAAAATTTCTCTTATTCAAAGAAGACCTGAGCTAAATTTCACAAAATCAGGAGGGTTTTTCTCAAGATTTCATCCCTCTGTTTTATTTTGTGTATGTCATTTTATTGTATATTGGGGCAGCATAACTGTTCCTCAAACAAAACAAAACTAAAGATTAAAATGCTTTAATCCCCTGTGTCAGCAGTCAAAAAATATCAATAATTTTGATAGAAATGCCTTAGAACTCATGGAAATGAATGCTATAAAGAGTAGAAATGAATAAATAAATATATATTATATATATATAAAGAGTATATACATCTATATAAGAATGCCAAGCAGAGACTGCACAATAATAAAGTTCCATAGATTTGTCTGAATGGATTATTGAGCATTTAGCATATCATTACCCTTTTCCAAATAAAAATGTATCCTATTATTAATGGTTTACACCTCTGTCCTACCCTGCAATTAGAGAGCACGACAAGACTGCCCAAGATTTATTGAAGAGCCCCAGCAATGGTTTTTGGGGAGTGTCCCCCTGCCAGGGAGGGATGTTCAGGTGAAGTTTCCCCCCTGTGTGCAGGGTTTGTTTTGGAGGAGTTCCACTTGTGTGATTCTTTAAGCTCTTTACAACTCCCTCATCTCATTTGCACTGCTGGAGATCTTTAAAGCCACTCTCTTCATAGTTAAAAACAACATAACAAGATTAGGCTGGGAGCCAAGGAAATCAACCCTGTGCCAACCAGGCCTGGAATTCTAATTAGAGCATCGTTTGTATTAACCTCCATTTCCCACCAGAAGGACAATATGATCACTTCTGTGATTGTAGCAGGCCAGGAATTATTGATTCCAGCAATGCATTGCAAGAGAGAAACCAGGAAATGTAATCCTAACATTCTAGGTTAGGGTTAATAGGGAGGTCATTCAGACAAAAATATCCAGTCATCTAAAAATGCTTCATAGGAACCAGAAAATGTAATCCTAACAGCACAGCTTGGGGGAGGTTATTCAGACAAAAATATATATTAAATAAATAAAGAAATGTATATCTTTGTTATTTAATAGGGAGGTTATTCAGACAAAATATATTAATTAATTTATTTTTAAAATATGTTAATTAATAGGGAGGTTATTCAGACAAATATATATCTATTAATCTAAAAACGCTTCATAGAAGCCATAAGATGCAATCCTAACAGCACAGCTTGGGGGAGGTTATTTAGACAATAAATATTAATTAATTAATTTAAAATATATATTAATTAATAGGGAGGTCATTCAGACAAAAATATATATTAATTAATTCATTTTTAAAATATATTCATTAATAGGGAGGTTATTCAGACAAATATATATATATCTATTAATCTAAAAATGCTTCATAGAAACCATAAAGTGTGACCCTAACTGCACAGCTTGGAGGAGGTTATTCAGACAAAAACTATATATTATTTAATTAATTAATTAATTAAACATAGCTATTAATTAATAAGGAGGCTATTCAGACAAACATATACATATGAATCTAAAAATGCTTCATAGAAACCATAAAATGTAACCCTAACAGCACAGCTTGGGGGAGGTTATTCAGACAAAAATATATATTAAAAATGCTTTCATAGAAAAGTAAAAAGGAGAGAGCCATTATTTAGCATGAAGGATTTGATAAATAGGACTGAGCATAAGGGTATTTATGTCCTAATCTGGTAAAAAGTCTTTCAGTGCCCTTGGAATTTGGCATTTGGTGAAATTTTCAGGTTTAAATTTCACACCATCATGTGAGTCACAACAGTGAGGCATTAAGTAAAGGAATTTCTAGGAAAAGGGAATTTTGTAGAAGGTTGTTATTTGGTGAGTGATCTCTCCAAAATCCTACAAGGTACCAGCCAGACAGTTTTTGATATAAAAGAATACATTTTAAAGCCAATTTTTATGAGAATTTGAATACCCTAATGAACTTACAAGACAATTCTGTGACTTTGATCACAGGTACTGTATCACTCTCTTGTATTGGAGAGTTTGAAAAGCATGGACTGAAATAAAATAAATACTAAAAATACACTTACAGCACTAATTCAACCACCTACAACCAGTGAAATTAAAATAACATTCATATTTCAAAGAGAAATTTGCCTAAATATCAGTATTATCAATGCCTGGGTACCCTCACCAAAACCTTTGCCATTCTTTGCAAAATAAACTTAATGCAAACCCAACAAAAGCTGGGCATGTGTGGAATGAATGTGTTTATCCCAAGCTATTTACCACAGCAGAATCATATATGAACACGAATCTCCAAGTGTGAAAACACTTATGGTGCATGTTCTAGCAGTTGTTCTGCAATGGAGATGCTATTTTTGTTTCCATATAGAGACATACACTAAAAATGAAATTATAAAAACCCGTTGAAGTTCACTATCCTAGAAAAAAAATCAGCTAAGCTTCAAAACTTTCATGAGATTATTAATTGTGCTTTGAGTGATGGGTGTGGAGTTCAAATCATACTTCTATGTGACAAAAACTGCCTGAAAAAACAATTCACTTTGTCATAGGATACCTTGAAATGATTTCTCATCTGTGAGAATTTAAGAACATCTCTGTGACAGAGCAGGTTAAAAATTTTTATGCAAGGAAGAAAATTCCTATAAAAACAGCCATGAAAATATTGCTGGATTTTTTAAGAACTCATTTCTGTCCCATGTCCCAGCCCAGGCTGGATGGGATATGGAGCAACCTGGAAAATGTTCTTACATTTCCAGGGAATGGGATTGGGATTGGGATTGGGATTGGGATGGGGATGGGGGTGGGAATGGGAATGGGAATGGGAATGGGAATGGGAATGGGAATGGGAATGGGAATGGGAATGAAGATGGAATGGGAATGGGAATGGGAATGAGAATGGAGATGGGAATGAAGATGGAATGGGAATGGGAATGGGAATGGGAATGGGAATGAGAATGGAGATGGGAATGGGAAAGGGAATGGGATGGGAATGGAGATGGGAATGGAGATGGGAATGGAGATGGGAATGGGAATGGGATTGGGATGGGATGGGATGGGATGGGAATGGGAATGGAGATGGGGATGGGAATGGAGATGGGAATGGGAAAGGGAATGGGAATGGGAAAGGGAAAGGGAATGGGAATGGGAATGGGGATGGGAATGGGAATGGGGATGGGGATGGGAAAGGGAAAGGGAATGGGAATGGGAATGGGAATGGGAATGGGGATGGGAATGGGAATGGGAATGGGAATGGGAATGGGATGGGAATGGAGATGGGAATGGGAAAGGGAATGGGAATGGGAATGGGAATGGGAATGGGAATGGAGATGGGAATGGAGATGGGAATGGAGATGGGAATGGGAATGGGATTGGGATGGGATGGGATGGGATGGGATGGGATGGGATGGGATGGGATGGGATGGGTATGGGGGTGGGAATGGGAATGGGATGGAAATGAAGATGGAATGGGAATGGGAATGGGAATGAGAATGGAGATGGGAATGGGAAAGGGAATGGGATGGGAATGGAGATGGGAATGGAGATGGGAATGGGAAAGGGAATGGGAATGGGAATGGAGATGGGGATGGGAATGGAGATGGGAATGGGAAAGGGAATGGGAATGGGAATGGGAAAGGGAAAGGGAATGGGAATGGGAATGGGAATGGGAATGGGAATGGGAATGGGAATGGGAATGGGGATGGGGATGGGGATGGGGATGGGAATGGAGATGGGAATGGGAAAGGGAATGGGAATGGGAAAGGGAATGGGAATGGGAATGGGAATGGGAATGGGGATGGGGATGGGAATGGAGATGGGAATGGGAATGGGAATGGGAATGGGAATGGGAATGGGGATGGGGATGGGAATGGGAATGGAGATGGGAATGGGAAAGGGAAAGGGAATGGGAATGGGAATGGGAATGGGAATGGGAAAGGGAAAGGGAATGGGAATGGGAATGGGAATGGGAATGGGAATGGGAATGGGGATGGGAATGGAGATGGGAATGGGAAAGGGAATGGGAATGGGAAAGGGAAAGGGAATGGGAATGGGAATGGGAATGGGAATGGGAATGGGAATGGGAATGGGAATGGGGATGGGAATGGAGATGGGAATGGGAATGGGAATGGGAATGGGAATGGGAATGGGAATGGGATGGGAATGGAGATGGGAATGGGAAAGGGAATGGGAATGGGAATGGGAATGGGAATGGGAATGGGAATGGGATGGGAATGGGGATGGGAATGGGGATGGATGGGGATGGGGATGGGGATGGGAAAGGTGGGAAAGGGGATAGGAATGGGAAAAGAGATGGGGATGAGAAAGGGAATGGGAATGGGAAAGGGTATAGGGATGGGGATGGAAAGGGAACAGAGATGGAAAGGGAATGGAATGGAATGGAATGGAATGGAATGGAATGGAATGGAATGGAATGGAATGAGCTTTAAGGTCTCCTTTTTTTTC
This sequence comes from Calcarius lapponicus, assembly GCA_039654755.1. Taxonomy (NCBI): domain Eukaryota; kingdom Metazoa; phylum Chordata; class Aves; order Passeriformes; family Fringillidae; genus Calcarius; species Calcarius lapponicus. The sequence continues at coordinate 24,412,353 of CM077470.1, forward strand.
CAGATTCCTGTGCAGAACTTCCCAAGTTCTGGCAGCCAAGTGGGAAATACAGATGGGAACTTGTTGCTTTAGGCTTAAATCAAGCTCAGCTGTAACAAAACCTTTTTCAAATATCTTTCAAGGCTTTCAGAATTCATAAAGCTTTGGTTGGTGTTTTACAAGTCACTGGGCTCAGTTTCATTTAAGAAGTTAATTTCTATTTTGGAATTATCTGGAAGAAAACCATCTGAGAGGAACTTGATTCTCCCCAGAAGTTTCTTGACTCTGCAGCTCTTGCGAACACTGAGCAGAGCAATCTTACATTTTAATGCCTTCAGAACTAGGAAAGTTCCTTCCTCAGGAAAATATGATTGATTGTTACAATGACAGTAATTGCATTTTAGTAAAAGTAACCATTATGGTAATTTTCCTCCAGAAAGAGACATTTAACTAACTTAAGTAACTTGTTACTTTTCAACACATTAACTTTGACAAATTTAACATTACAAACGTACAGAGTTCACAGCCACAACAACGTGCATCACTTAGGGAGTGTGCACACTTTTTATTTCTATATATCAAGCAGTGTTTCCAAATAGGAGATGCTAAAAAAACTGTGCATACATAACACAGCATTAATTAAACTGTTAAGAGCAGCTCTAGCACATCCAGTGCCAAGTCTCCTGTTGAAAAATCCTGCCTTCCAAGCAGCAAATTTCTATCAGGATTTCATTGCAGGGATGCTTCCCAAGCACCTCTTGAATCCCAGCCTCACCCCCTGAGCTCTCTGCACCATCAGAGAGCTCCTGCATTTTCTGCAGCCTGTTATTTATAAACATTTCATGCCACTCAGGTTGTAGTAACTTATTAAAAGTGTAGGTTCTGTAATTTAATCACCCAGAGGTTGCTTCACGCAACTTCACATGAGTTAAAATAAAAATGCTCTGCCTTTGCTTTAAAGATAATAATCATTCCTTGTGCTTTAAACTGGAGCTCAGTGAATTTCCATCCTACTGAACATTTTTACACTAGAAAAGAACTGAAATTAATCTGGATTCAAACTTTGTTTTTAAGAAATTTCCTTTAAATGGAAATATCAAAAATTTGAATTTCAATCCAACAGATTTAAGATTTTCACTTCACTTTACTAACTTCTTTGAAGGAACAGAATAAGTATTTAGCTGTAGCAGTCAAGGTTTACCTTGCTCTTATTTAAAGATCCCAGTCACATTTTTAAAGAAAATAACATAAATGCTATAAGATGGAGAGACCAGAGAAAATTACAGAAGGGTAAAAAAGAAAAAGAATGTTAATCTGTATTACCTCAAAGTCTGCTGAACTGCTTTTTTCAGCAGCAGCCATCCAAATAATTTTTTAAAAACCTCTTAGTTTTTCTTTTTTATTATTTTTAAACTTTATTTTTAACTTTTAAGAACTTCAACCTGTAAATTGGTCACTGATTTTCTTGGCTCTTATAACCAAAAGCAACTCTTAGGTTGGAAACTCTTCCTGAAAGAAAAGCCAGAACTGTTGAATAGTCAGAGTGGATTGGAAATTCGCACAGCTGAAGGAACCTTTAGTTCCAATGTGTTCAGGATGTGCTGGAGTCTCCATCCCTGGAGGGAATTAAGAGCTGTGTGGAGGTGGCACTGGGGACATGGGACAGTGCTGGCCCTGGCAGGGATGGACCCCATGACCTTGAGGTTATCCCATCTTAAACAATTCTGTGACTTTCTAAGATTAAAATCTTTCCACTCTGGGCTCATCATCTACTCCATGACAGTGACAGAATATTCGAAAAAACCTCAAAATTCCTTTGGTTGTTCAAAGCTGAAGTGAAATCAGGGATAACTCAGTGGAACAGCCAGAGCCCAGGACACACATTAGGAGCTATCATCCCACCATGGAATTTTGTGAGATTATTTTTGTAACTCAGTGTCCTAGTTACTGTTGAGAAGAGGAGGAAGCTTCCAGTTTAGACAGAATTGGCAGGTGACCTCTATAATTAGTTCTTTATCTTTCCCATGTCTCCTAAATGACACGAGGCAAACTCCACACCTGAATTTTGCTTGGCAGGGAGCAGAGTTAATTCTGCACTATTAGGTAGGAAACGGAGAGTCGGTGGTGTCCTTGCAGGTGCAGGGGTGATCTTTTACTCAGCACAACTCCAAATAATGGCCCCATCTTTGAGCTAAGATTTTAAAAATCCCACAAACAAACCCATCAGCCAGGGGTGTAGTGTCACTGTTCCTGCCCATGCCCACAAACTGCCTGCTCCCTGTAAAGTTCTGTGCTTCTGTGTCTAACAACAAAATAAATGTAATTTGGGATGAGCAAACCTCTGCAAATCCTCGTAATCCAAGGATAAACCACTTGTGAAACTCACAGATTAGTTTAGCAGAGTTTTGGAGAAAATGAGCTGCTCCAAGTGTCAGATTTTAACGCTGATAAGTCACTCAAGTCCTGTATTTTCCTTCCATTGTTTTGTTGCATAAATACCGACTGAAACTACCTAATACAGAAAGTATCTGCTGTCAGAGGATAGAAAAATATTTCAGAGGGTGTGGGAACATGTTTTGCTTAGAGACAGTTTGGATCACAGAAGATACAATTTGATGTTTTTAAGAGAAAATTAGTTGAAGGCAGGCAGGTGATGGAGACAAAATTAGTCCAGGGTCACACCCTGGGCTCTCTCCAAGGTGTGCCTTGGGAGTCAGGGCATAAAAATAAAACCATTAATCCTTCTGGAGAATATCTGGCTGTTTAACAAGGAGCCATAGTTTAAACTGCAATTCCTCAATTCCTTTAAAAACCAGCCCTTGCAACAAAAAAGCAGCTCCCGGTTTCCTGCACACACTTGTTGTGGTCTCAGCCCTGGGAAGGTGCAGACCTTCAAGCCAGCATAAATATTGGAGAGGCTGGGGAGGAGCTGAGCTCAGAAAGGAGTTTAAGGATGATGTTTTTGGCTTCTTGGCTGGGCTGGTTTTAACCCAAATCAGTTCCCCAATCAATTAAATGTGCAGCTGCAAGAACATTTGTGCAGGGCAGGGCAGCATCTCTGGCTTATGCTGGCTTAAAGCGTTTGTGGAAGTGCAGCAGGAGTGTAACTGAAGAGCTGCTATAGTCTAACATTGCCAATAATCCACAAATGCCATTCCACAACACAGGAATAGTTAAAGCTTATAAATGGCCCGGCCATGTGCTTGCCAGTGGGGCCTGACAGAGGAGAGCTTGGAAATGGCTGTAACAGCTTGAAAAAGATCTGAGTTTGGAGGTAACTGCTTGTTCCAAGAGCAAGGACAAAACTCTGCTTCCCAGAGGGTGCTGGATGAGAAATGAGCTCTGCAGAAGGCACAGAGCAGCTCCTGGGAGGCAGCTGGGACCCAGCTGGGCCATCGTCCCCACCTCCCTCAGCCCAGCCTGCGCTGCCATCGCAGGATCCTCTCACAGCCCGACTCTGCCACTTGCCTGCTCTTCATCAGCCACTTGGAAACCTTTCTGCTTAAAATTCCCAGTCATGATCCAAAAGGAGCAGAGAATCCAGCTGAGGGAACAGCAGAAGCGTCAGGAGAATCCACCTGGAAATGACACTCCCATTTTTCCATTGTTACTTTATTATAACATCAACACAAGCCACTGATTGCTGGTCTTGTGTCATTTCACAAAAAGTTGGGCTGGACATGTGCAGATCCATGTTTGTTGTCTTAACCTGGCCTCAGTGTATCCTACATTTTCTACTCTGTCTGAACACCTTATCTTCATTTCTATATTGACATAGAAATCCTACCATAAGTATTATTCCAAATATTTGAAGCTATTTATAATGGAAAATTATGCAATTACATTCCAGTTAAATTAAAAAAAAAAGCTTCAGCAGAAAAGCACATCTTTATCTGGTACAAACATCAAGTGGAATTTAACTAAACCAATAATGGAGAAGAAAAATCACCTGTTAACATATGAGAGACATATGTTACATATTGTGCTCATCCCACTGAGTTTTTCTCAGATAATAGCTTTAATAGATAACAGCATGCTGATTTTTTAAAATAATAGGTTTTTTTTAAAAGGTAATTTCAATATTTTGAAGTTTGTTTGTTAAACATTTGGCAATAATTCTTCAATGCAGACAGGATTCTTCCAGATAATGCCAGGTAATATGGATGGAACATCCAGCCACATCTTAGTCCTCCCCTCCAGCAGCACAAACCACACATGGCTCAGGGAATTGCCTCATATTTTAGTGATAATACAACTTGGAAACCAATCTAGATTGGGACTATTGGCTGTAAGAGGTCATTAAAATAGAAATATTAAGCAAAAAGGAAAAACCTGCCTTAGCCTGAGAACTCCCATGGCAGTGTCCATTAAACCTGGCAAAGGATCTTGTCTGAGCTTTCCCAAATGTGAAAACTCAGCAGGAGCTGAGCAGTCAAACTTTGACCATCCTTAACAACGACAACAAAAAAAGTCAAACTAAGTAGGGCCATGCACAATTCCAGAAGAAAACCTGATCTTTCAACCCAAACTGCAGTCAAGCAACTGTTCCAGAGGAATAAGCCTTCAAACCCATGGGAATGTCTCTCCTGGGAGCTATTTAAGCTTCCTTAATGCTCTTAATCCACCTTGATATTGAGCTGCCAGACACTCTGGCACCCACCTTCCCACTTCCAAATAGCTGCTCAAGTGCTGGAGCATTTCTCTCCCCTCAGTGGAGATCCTGACAGCTCTAGCACACGAATTAACCAAGTTTTCCCCCACTGTGTTTGTGGCCTTCCACCTCATTGAAAATGAAAAAAACTCTGGTGAACTTTGAGAAAACACAAGCCATGTTTTAGGGCAGGTTAAAAATTCCAGGATCCATGTGTGTGTCCTTCAACTCTCCACATGAAACAAAAATACTTTTCCCCTTGCAGTTTCATGAAAGTTAATTAGTTGATATTACTAAAACTGGGTACATGCACTATGTATCACTACAAAATTAGAAGTACATTTTCTTTGCCTAAAGAATTTCAAGGCAAAAAAAAAAAAGCCTTCATATCAGAAAGGTTGATGCTGTGTACAAATTTTTTTAAGTAAATGGAAAAAAGAGGTTAAATTTTGTTCATTTAAAAGAGCCTGAACTGAAAAACTTCTCACTCTAGGGGATAAACAGAATTTTGCCATCTCAGATATTAACATTATCTGTTCAATGTCTGAATCGGAATGATTGTAAAATTATTTGCAGATGAATGAACTCCAAAACAATTCAGCAGTAGAAGCTGGAGGAGGATTTAGCTCCCCAGTGGCCTGAACAATGGGTAATAGCACCAGGCTGGGAAGTTCTGCTGGTTGCAGAAGAAAGATTCTGGGTTTGAATTTACAGGATTTCAAATCCCTGGAATGGCTCAGCCCATCCATCTTGTCAGAGCACAATCACCAGAGAGAAATGTTCCAGCTGGATTGTGCTCATGAAAAAAGAAGTGGGCAGCTATTAGGGGTTCCCAGGCTGAGAAACTTGTCCTTCTTAAAATCTGAAATAGGTCAAATTTGGGAATCTTCCACACTTTTTCCTATGAAACCTGTAACGTGCCAGATTTTCAGGAATTACAGCACTTGGGGAGAGGAATTATTTCTGTCACAGTGAACAGGAACAAAGGGGTGCCTGAGCTGCTGTTGGCAGGGTTATTTTAATGCTACTTAAATTCTGTGCAGAAATTATGAAATCCCTCAATCAGGGATTATGGGCTGCAACCAAAACACACCAAAACACATTGATTCAGAGCAATTCACAGCCATTGTCCCAGAGTCACACCTGTGACTCGATCAGGATTCCTGCTCCGTTCCCACATAACTCTCCAACAAAGGGTTCAGATAACAGCAGCAACAGCAGCAGCTGCGTTTCTCTCAAGGAAATGGGGCTCCGACCACAGTTCAATCATTTTCCTTTGCAGAAAGGCTTTATTAGCCCAAAGCTGCTGCCTCTGGAAGCAGGATAACTGCTTGTGCCACGGCATGGGTTTGTAAGGGTTAATTCTGCACTCCCCTGTTAGCAGCAATAAAAACTATAAAAGTATTAGCAGTTTGTCCATTACCGTGGATCTTCACCTTCCTTTTGTAAAATTCCAAACGGCAAATTGTCAACTGCAACACCCATGGATGATTTGATAACCACTCGACTCTGTTCCCATCCCTTTCTGAAGCCAATGAGTCACTTTCTGACTCCTCAGCTTCTTAGCTTTTAGCAAAACCACTAACTAATATTTGAGTCCCAGTATCCTCCAGTCCATCTGAACCTTCCAGAATTCCACCTCCCATTACCATTCTATATCAACACTGCAGGAAACTTTATGATTTTGTCTTCATTCATTTGTCTTCCCCAGCACTCATCTTCTCTGTGACATCGATCCCAACCAAAAAATATTTCCAGGAATGTTCTCCTCACTGAGGTTTTTAATTACCAAAGTATCAGCCAGCTCTCCTGATGCCACCCTCCAGAAAGCTTCGAGGATATTTTGAATGACACCATAAGTAATTACAGCTATTCATGTGTTTGTATTCCAAAGCAAGCAGAAGTCACATTGACACAATAATTCTGAAGAGCACACAATTGAATACTCTGAAGATCTGACAATCTCTCCACACTTGGCCACTTCACACTCCTACTTCTTATGACTATTTAATTACAAATTGTTGGCCTAAAATATTTAAATCTTTATCTACAAATATATGTATCGAGCCTTTCAAAGGCAGTGCAAAAGATCTTTAAAATCTGCTATCACTGTCAGGACGCTGCAGCAAAAAAACAACAAACACTTGTCACATATTTTAAGAATCTTTCAAAAATAACGTCGAAAACATGACAATGTTGCAGAACTTTTGCATTCTGTGATGAACACAGAGTCAGTTTAGAACTGAATATATAAATTATGGTGTATTCTGAGAAGGGAGATCTCTACACAGACCCTGAGAACCTCCTTTTCATAGCACAGCCTGGGATTTTAGGAATTCAGCTTGGACTCTTCGTGGCACTCACAAAAAAAAAAAAAAAGGATTCTACAGTACAAATAAGGACTGGAGAAAAATATCCAGAAAATGCAATTTTGCTGTGAAATATGGATGAAATCATAGCTGATAAATGATAAAACCCTGTGACACAACAAAGTGCCCCTAAGAGACAAGGGAGTGTCTGAAAGCAACCACAAGCTCCAGGGGGATGCTCTCTTCTGACAAGACTCTGGAAATCCTAGAAAGAAACATCCCTACCTCCTCCAGGAAAATAGGTGAGGTAGCTTGGAATCCCTGTTCTAAGGAAGCAAAAGTCTGGCTACCAGGACAAAATGGAAAAATAACCCTTGATTTAAATGTAGCTTTTGTGGAAACAACTTGATGAAGCTTGGATCAAAGTTAATTTCTGTCATATTTTGTATCTTTCTTTTTAAACCTGAGGCAGAGAAAAATCCCTGGTGGCGTGGGGTCTGCAGGCTCCAGGTGTTGAATAGAAAAGGGAATTTGTTACACACAAACTCACTACAAAAACAGCTTTACAGAACGTGACCCAGCCCAAATGCTGTCACTGCTCATGTGAATAAAATGATCCCACTTTAGCCCTACACCAAAGGAGGGCTGTGATTTCAGCCTGGGTTTGAATTTGTGGATACTCAGCTGCATTCAACAACTGCATCTAAAATTTATAAGTCTGATTTAGAACATTAAAGGAGAACATTTTGATGGTCACCTATATTGCCCCAACCCAAAAGCACTGCAGAGGCAAACTTTGGATTTCATTTCAGTTCAGCAGCAGAATTTAAAAGGTCGATTAATTCCACATTCTCTCATGTTTTCAAGTTGTGCTGCTCATGTAACTGTAAAGTATATCAATAATTTTGGAACAGAGTAAAAAGTGCAAAATAAAGAATAATTTGTAGGAATTTTATTATCTGTCCACAGCAACAGAACTGAAAATTTGTATTAAAACTCTTCTGGAATATGATGAGTTTCACATAAGTCATACATATGGAAGTAAAAATACTTAAAGGCAGTTATTTACCTTTTCTAAAATAAAACAATTTAGGCTGTCATCCAGCACTGTTTCCCAAAGGCAAGTGAAGCTGGCTGGTAAAGAAGGCAACCCTGGGAGAGATGAATTTCTTGCCATTTTGGTCCTTTTTTTTTGGTTTGGTTATATAAGGACAGTGCCTGAATGGGGTCTTCTCTTCCTCCAGAGTTTCAAAGGGGGAATGACTTAGACCACAAGGAAAGATGAAAGAGATAATGACAAGGATTCTCTCTGTTGGTGTCACTCCTGATGTTATAAAGCCCATGGCTCCCAGTTTCCATTCAGAAATGCTTCTCTAGGTGTTGTGAATGAGTTCTGCACAAAAACTCCTTTCCTGCCACGTTGGGTTTTGTGTTGATTCACTGCTAAGAGTGGGAATAGCAAAGGCACAGCTGAAACCCTCAATTCCTAGCAGTGCTCCAGAGAGAAAAATGAGCCATTGCTGGGTTTTAACTCTCCTCATTATTCCCTGGAAGGAAAAGTTATATTTGTGCTGCCTCTAGGCAAAGTCCCATCCCACATGAACAAAAGACTGAAGCTAAGTTCACATCCATTTCATCTCCTCCTGCTCTCCACAGATGCTTAAGTCCCTGACACTGTGTCTTCAGTGCTCATATGTCACAGTAAATGATTCATTAAAAATGCAGAGACAGATTGATCTTGGAAGGGGGGAAAAGAAAAGATCTGGAGTTGAAGGCGAAAGGAAAATAGAAATGAGGAGCCAAGAGGTGAAAAAGGGAAACACCCCCAAAATTCACATGAGAAAGACATTTAAAGATAAAGAGGAGACAGCAACTGTGCTGACATTTAATGTGTCTGCTTGGGATAAAACTCATCCTTTTACTAGCAATAAAACAACAGCCTAGCCCAAAGCCCTTGGAGCATTTTGCATCAAGTACCTCATAAAAATGGTTGGCAACTTCTCCTAAGGTCTGTACAATATCTACACCAAACTTTATTTTTTTGTTTTAGGGTAATTAAATGGGAGCAAATCCCCAGTGCAGGTAGGGAGAGCTGTGTGATCCCAGCCACCAACACCCATCCTCATTCCCAGCCCCCTGGCCACGCTCAGAGTGGGAAGGAAAAGGCAGGAATGAGCTCTGCTTGTGATTCCTGTGCTGCTGATACCCAGCTGATGGACAAGAGCAGCCCCACAGAACTGGTTTGTAACGTTTCCTGGATGGCCACAAGGATTTGCTCAGCCAGAGGAATCCTGCAAGCAAAAAGCAAAACCCCTGAATGAGGAGAATCAGCTCCTTGAGTGAGGCACCTCCTTGCTGTGCAAATTCTCTTATATAGGTGACACATTTCTTCTATTTTTATCAAAAACAACTTGTAAAATAGAAATATGGACCATAATTTACATTCTTTCAGAAAAAAAAAACCCAAAACTCTCTGACAACTAAGTCCCTGCAATGGGAAGTACATATATAAATATATATTCACACACACAGCAGCAATATTTTTAGCTATGATTTCCTACTCATGTGGCAACATGACCAGTGCTCTGAAGAAGCTGAGCCAAGTGAAAACACAACCTGCAGAACAGGTCACGTTTAAATATTCTGCTATTGAAGAATATTAAAAACTACAGATTAAGTAGGAGTGTTGTAACACTTAACATTAATTAAGGCTTGTAAATCATTCTGAAATACTTGGATAAAAGATGGCATAAAAGGTGTTGCCACATGTCTTGATGCTTCTAGATGTGCACAAGCCCTGACATCTTATTTTGTGTTTAGGATGTTTCAAATCATAAAAAAAAATTATGGTCACTGGATGAATTGAATGTTGGGAAGTGTTGGGACACGACAGAGAAACACCGAGGTTGTTTGATAAAGAACTGAAGCAGACATCTCAAAGTAAAAATAAACTGAAATAGATCCATTTCTTGGATCTTGGTGGATCACCAGATCTGTGAGTTAGAGCTTGGCAGTGTTGCTAAGCCTTGACTTGGCTGTATATTTGTATATGTGAAATACAGATAATTTTCCTTCCAGTCCAGTACCACCAAGTATTCACATCCCCCCCAAAAAAACCCTTAATCCATGCCACCAAACAGTTTGAAAAGGAATCTGGAAGCACTTAATACCTATCTGGGGCTGGTGAACAGCATAACCAGTTCTCAGAGAACTTGGCACTTGTTGCTTGTGCAACTACATGTCTTTATAGAATACAGCAATCAAAGGCCAGCACTAAGGCTCTTGTGCTTTCCCACATGCATCTCCAGATCTAAGAGCCATGTCTTCCTTTTCATCCAGAGACAAGAGATGTATTTTATGGCATCCATTAAAAAAAAAAAAAAAGGTGTAAGGAGTGACACCAAACTCATGAAGGAGCAGAGCTAATGAATTACTTGGACAGGACACACTGGGCAGCTGTTAATGGTGCATCTCCCCTGGAGCTGAGGCCACAAACACACTCCAGGTGCCCAACAGAAACACAGAGAGAACTGCTTAGAGTCACAGGGCAACTGGGATGGATTCTGACTTAAAAGATGCCAGGTTTCAATTAGATGGGATACTGGGAAGGAATTGTGAGGGTTGGGAGGCCCCAGCACAGGTGCCCAGAGAAGCTGGGGCTGTCGCTGGAAGTGTCCAAGGCCAGGCTGGAACAGGGCTTGGAGCAGCCTGGGATGGTGGAAGGTGTCCCTGCCCATGGCAGAGGGTTGGAAATTAATGACTTTTAAAGGTCGCTTTCCATCCAAACCCTTCTGTGACTCTGATTCTGTGCTGGAGTAGCAGTGATGCTCCTGAGCAACGTGAGACCACCAGAGCCGTAGCTCTCACCTGGACTACCCCAAGGACATTTTCAGGGACGTTTTCAGGCCGGGCTGGGGATGAGGCGGAAGATCAGGCCGACATTTGACCCCAGAGGCAGCGCCCCCAGCCTCACACCGTGGTGTACACGTTACACCGCTGTGACCCCTCCCAGCCGGGTCCCACCGCGTGGCTGCCGGCAGCGTTTTGCCTCCATCACCCGAGCTTGGGAGCACAGCACAGACCCCCACACCTCGAAGGAGCCCCCCGAAAGTGAATGACGGACACCGGGGGGGGGGTCAGGGCGGAGCGGGGCGAGGGCGCCTGAGGGGCCGCGCCCTGAGGGGCGGGAAGGGCGGGCAGGAGCGCGCCCGTGAGGCGGCGCGCGCGGGCCGCGAGGGGCGGGGCCAGCGTGGGGGAGCGCGCTCCGCCCCGCCGCCGATAGGAGGGGCGAGGGGAGGTAGGCGGGGCTAAGAGGCCAAACCCGCGTTGTGATTGGGTGGGGAGACTGTCAATCTGGGGCGGCCGCCGCGGCCGTGGGGAAGGAGGGGGAGGCGGAGAGGAAACAAAAACAATCGCCCGGGCGCCGCCATCTTGGGCCGGTTCTCCACACGCCACACGGGTGAATGGGTAGATATGAGATTACCACGGGGGAGCAGCGGCAGCAGGGCACCGACGGCTGTTCCGCGCTGCCAGCGACACTCGGCGGGCTCTAGGCACGGCCGGCGCCGCCCGGAGAGAATCCCCCGGTTCGGCCTTTTCGCCTCGCCAGCCCCTAAGCTGCACTGCTGGAGGGACAAAGTTGGGCTGAGCCGCGCTGCCTCCGCCGCCCGGGAGACCGGAGAGTTGAGCCGGGGTCAGAGTTAGGGGAGAGGGTGACGAGGGGATCGCTCCTCGCTCCGCCGTGTGGGAGGCGCGGGGAGAAGGCTCTGCCTCCCCGCCCCTGCCGTCTCCTGCTGCTCGCTCCTAGGAGGAAAAGAAAAAAGAGGAAAAAAAAAAAAAAAAAAAAGGCAAGAACTGGATTGAGCTCGGAGGAGTGGATTTTGTGGAGTCTCCGTGTGAGCAGCGGCGGGGCGGCGAGGAGGAGATGTGTCCGTGAGGAGCGTGGATCCATCCAGGACCCGTGAGGAGCCAGAGGAGCCTGGATCCATCCAGCCCCAGCCCGCCGTGAGGCACAGCCGCCTCCCTTCCAAAGAAGCCCGGCTCTCCTGGAAGCACGGCACTCGGCAAGGATTTGCCACAAAGAATATATACCACCCTCCTCCCCAGCGCCTGGATACTGCATTTTATTTTTTAATTTTTTTTTTTTTTTTTGGTACCCCCCCCCCTCCCCAGCCACTCTTGTGTGTTAAATACCAAATATAGCCTCTCGCGGGGGGAGGGGATGGAAATCTCCTAGAAGAATTGGAAATCTTGCCGGGATTCGGGAGTGCCGGTGCTGGAGAAGGGCGGCGAAGACGGGGGGATGCACTGCTCTCTCTGCCTGGCCAAGGACTAGAGATTTGCCACTTCCCGGGGAGCCCGAAGGTTTGTTTGTTCCCAGACTGTTGTTTCCCCCCTTCCCCTCTCCTGGGCTACGCTAAATCCCTCGGCGTTTATTAAAGAAAACCCACGTGTAGCTGGTGGCTGGTTTTTTAAGGTAGTTTTTCATCGACAAACTGACAAAAAAAAAAGAAAAAACAAAAAAACTTCCTCTCTTCTCCCCGAGGTTGGGAACTGGAATGGAGCTGCTCTTCTCCCAAACACTACACGGGGTGTGAAGGGGGGGAGGCAGGACGAAAACATCGCCTCGGACTGATCCCGATCCGACCCCCCGACACTCGCAGCCACGAGGGGTGATCCTTCACGGCGCCTGATGTGGAAAACACTTGGAGACTCAGAGACTTCGTCGTGCTCAGCAGCTTAATCGTTGACTTATTTCGTTTTGGTTTTCGATTTTTTTTTTTTTAAAGTGGATTCGTAGCATTACTTTTATGAATTGAATTTTGCCACCGTTTGTACAGAAGCCAAATGACACGTGTGTTTTGAAACACGGTTCCAAATATATTTATCCCTCCCTCAACCCGGATTCTCTCTAGAAAGAGCCGCGGGGAGGTCGTCAGTGTCTAAACAAACCTGATTTTTAGTGTTTTATGAACACTACCTGCTGCAGAAATGTTGCTATAAATTGCTTTATAACGGTTCAGCAAGAAGGGAGATTTTTCCAGCTTGCAGGACCCAGAAAACTGGATACTTAAAGTCACTTAAATGTTTTAACAGCATTGGAAAATGGGAGCTGCTACTAAGTTGGCGTTCGCTGTTTTTCTTATCTCTTGTTCATCAGGTAAGTGAATGTTCCCGGATTTGTCACTTTAAACCGAAGGCTTTGGGGTCAGCACTTGGGAACTTGGGCTGGCTCTGTATGAATGGGAAGGAATATTTTTTTTTTTTCTTTCAGATGGCAAATGTTTGTGGATGGCAGCATCTGTAAAGGGAGAAGCTGCTTTCGTGTTTATTCTTAAAAATATATATAACCTAAGCACTTGAAACGCTCCCAGCGCTTGGATTTCAGCTCAATTGTGTGGAATAAATGTGGAGACATAACCACCTAGTGTCACATAAGTAACCTGGCAGCGCAGTTAGCAGTGTTGGATGCTGCTTTTAAATAAGAATTACCCAGCTGAAATTGCTCTTTCCTTCGGTTTGATCTCTCTTACCCCTGACTGTTGGCTGGTGAATAGCGACCTTCGTTAATGCTTCATTAATTTGGAATAGGTGCCGCTCCGAAAGGCTGAGCTCGTCCTTTGGTGATAGCGAGGGGTGTGTTCGTGTGGAGATGTACCAACAGAACTGGGGTGAAAAGCCAGGCTTTCCGTTTCTAAAGAATCATTTGTAACCCTTTGTATTTTGCTATTTCTTACGTCGCAGAAAAAACAAAATCTACTGATTTTCTCTTTAAAACAGCCGAGTTTGAGGTTCAAATGCCAGCTCTGAGTCCTGGGAGGCGAGCGGGGCGTGAGGACTTCCCCGCGCTTCTCCAGGAGGAAAATTGTTATGGCAGCAACCAGTGGTTGGGCAACTGTTGGTCCATTTGTGCTCGGAGCTCCATCCGTCTCGCAAAAAACCCTCTTAGGAGCCGTGCGAGGTTCTCATGCGAGTTCCCGAGCCAGCCTGGCGCTCCGTGCCCGCGTTTGGAACGTGTATTTAGTGCTCCGTGTAGGTTTTTAGCATCCTTGCGGGGTGTGCAAAGCTACACTTGTTTACCAGGCTAAAAGCTCGCAGACGAGTGCTCAGCGTGCCCGGGAAAAGGGAGTAATGAGATCCCTGTAAGGATGCCTTTTACATTTCCAGCGTTAGGAGGTGCAGGATTTTGCTGAAGAGGCCGTTTTGCTGTGGTTAGTAAATGGATAAGTCTCGTCTTGTGTCTGTAGTGCTATCGATCCGCGCTGTGTGCGCTAAATGTGCTGTGAAATGGCGAGCGCTGCCAGGAGAAACCCCAAATCCCTGCCTGTGCTAACCAGAGGGTTAAGGGCAGCCAGAAGGTTGTTCGGGATGTTTCATTTTTATTCTCCTTTTGAAACCGAACACCGTTTCTGATTCTGACAGCTTTTGCCTCGCAGTAAAGACGTGCGTGTCGTCTTTTCCTACAGCCTGATTCTTCAGCTCAGCACCGTTCCCTCAATACAGCAATATGTTTTGTAGGGAAACTTTTTTCCCCCCCTCTCTCTAACAGTTTCTGAAAGACTTGCTGCCATCTGCTCTCCATGGCTGTGTCTCTTCCACGTCCACCTCTAAGATCCTTTTGCCTAGAGCACAGAATAGTGGTTTTTGTTGACATTACCTATCTTAATAAAAAAGAACAGCTAAGCAATAAAGAACGTCTTTTCTTTCACGTTGCTCACTCGGGCTGTCCTTGGTCAGGTGAAAAGAATGTTCCTCTTGCCTGTGAAGAATTAATCTTGGCTAAATGAGCAGGAAACTGCCTGCAATCCGGGCTGCTTCTCATGTTAATGACATTGTTTTGGTGGTTATTCCAGTATTACACATTAAGTGTTCCGGTACTTAACAATTATTATACTATTTTCTACTCACACCAGGACTGCAGACACTCTACAGTTTTAGGCAAGTCTAAAAACAAATCAATTCAACAGTAAACTGTTGGGTTTATGATCAGAACTACGAGATTATGTAAGATTTTAAGCTTGAAGTGCAGGCGTTTTTATGAGTGGTGTTTCTTAAGTGACTTATTTCAGTTTAAAACCCTACCTGATGGATTGGTTCTAACATCATCATCACCAGAATTTGTTTTTCAGTCTTTAGTGTGAAAATCACTCTGCCCAAGTCCTGTATTTTGAAATATTGGCAATGGTTGAGAAAATCCTGGAGTTCAGGTGTGGAGGTGCCTCTCTGGTGTGCAGCTCCAGCTCCTCTCAGGCTCTTTCAGCAATTGGGGGTTTGGTTTGCTGTATTTGTTCATTTATTTTTAAATACAGCTATTTTCTGCAGATGTTTACGTGGCCAATTAATACCGGGGTTCTTTTAATAGGTGAAAATGTTGTGGTTTTTTTCTGCGTGGTGGGTGTGGAAGTGCTATTTAGGTTCAAAGCGATTTATTTTATTATCTGTAAACTGCACTATGAAATCCTGTAAATGTACTGCAAATGGACAGGAATTTCCAGTGAGTTTTAATCATCTTTGTTAAGAGACTGAAAATATTTCCCTGTTCTGACTAAGATATTTGAGAAAGAGCATCTGTGTTATTATTAGGCTTTAAAATATTTGTAGATGCCCGGATAAAAGTGGGTGTAGGTTTGCACCCATCTGTAGGAACTGCAGAGGCTGAGATGAATGCACATTAACTAAACAAGAAAGCAAAGTGCCCGGGTCAAGGTTTTCCGTGTGCCCTCTAATCCACTTCTTAGATAAACCTGTGGGCATGTTTGATTTCAAAGGGAGCAGAAGATCCTGAAGTAATAATAAAATACTTCAGAACGAGCTTCCTGTGCCTCTGCTGTAGGTGAGGCAAGATTGGAGGGGAGCTTCACAGGAAAACTTGTGACTGAAACAGCTTGTTCATCAAAGAAGGCTCTCTGCAGATATTATCTGGGTGCTCCCCTCCCCAGGGAAGTGTGGTTGTGTTCTGGTGCTTTTGTGATTGCTGAGCTGCACTTCAGAGCGTTTCAGGAACAGAGAATGGGCGCTTCCATCGTTTGCTGAGATTTTTTGAAACGTACACCCCGTGCAGCTGAAAGTGTGGGAGATGCTGAAGGAGTGGATTTACCTCACCCGTAATCTCAGTTTAAAATCTCATCGTTCCTTTTGTTACTCATAAACTCCTCATTTCCCAGCCCATCATCTCATCGGAGATACCTGCCCTGCCTTTGGTACCTGGGTGGTCCCAAATCAAAGTAGCTCTGCAGTCTCCTACAGGGAGCAAGACCCGGATTTTTTAGAACTGAAACTAAAATCAAGCTCAAAATCTCCTAAGCATAAGGAACCACATCAGGAGAGAGTTGGTCCTCTCTGTTTCTCCTAATGCCACATCATTCTCAAGCCACTCAGAAGGTCTTGAGTAATTTAGCTGTGTCAAAGACACCTTTGTAGTTAAAGTGGTATTTTCATTGCATGGAGGATGTTCTATTCTCTGGTTTTTAATTTATCATTCTCCTGTGCCACAGCGATTATTATCGGAGAAATTATTTTTTAAATTGTATCTTTTCCCCTCCTAGAAAAAAAAAAATCGATTGAGAAGTGTAAAACCTGCTTTCCATGGTATGACTTTACAAGCTGAATGGTTGGGTGTCCTGAAGGAATTGAGGGGGAACATGAGACTTTTGCTTTGATTTACTTGTGTAATGTCTCTTTTTTTACTGTCCTTTCATTATTAACTTGGGAACCCTTGAAAATCCTGCCACAGGTTTGGGAATGTTTGTGGAATTGTTTTTGCTGGTGTGTTCCCTGTGAGCTGTCCATGATTGTGGTTGGACTCTAATCACTTTATTCACTTTATTGTGGGGTAATAAACTACTTCAGAATTAGTGCTGCTTTTAAAGTAAAGATTCCTTTATTTTATCACACTACACAAGTTCTTTATTAAATGTATTACCACTGGGCACTCCTAATGTTGCTGTTAAGAGCAGGACTTGTTTCATTAAATAAAACTCTTTAATACTTTTTTTCAAGCATAGACTGAGTTATGGAGAGCTTGATGTTATAAATGACTACAGCTCAAAAATCTGTTAACTATTTCTGAGTAATCTGTTAATACTTAACAGTTACAAACCCCAACTCCTCTGGGCTCTGAAAAGAGCTGCAGTTGTGCAAATGCAACCTCAGAACTTGTGAGCATCGTTCTGGTGGAACTCTGCCTTCCAAACATTTCTGCAGAGATGCTGCTGCCATGAGTTGATTTGCATCTGTGCCCTTCACACACAAGGCTTTGCTGAAGAAAAGGCTTCAGTAAGTTTGTCTGCACATGTTGAGGGGCAGGTGTTCTGTGTGAGGGAAAAGCTCTTTTCTGCAAGAAGAGAATCACTGTTTGCAGGAATAATAGTTTTCAGCTGGGTTTCATGGAGAGTATTTGAATGGTTTCCTTATTTTTCTTGTTCCCACCTTTCTGGAATTTGAGGGTAAAATTCCTTAGGTGATGAGTTTGGCTGATCAGCAAATGAGGACAGACTCAGACTCCAAAAAAACTCCTTTTTTTCCTTCTCTGTTTAACCACAGACATTAATTTTTGTCATATCATTACTTCTAGGGAAGGGGAAAAATAACAGCACCTCCAATGTTTTTTATTCCTATTCACTCCACCTTTTCTTCCAGCCTTCTCCACTTGTAGTTCTTCAAGGCTGTGAAAAGGGAGAGGTTGACAAGGAATCTGATTGTGGAAGAGGTTTCTTGGTGTAGGAGAGATGCATTTCCACCACTTAATTAACTGAAAGCAGCTTAATGCAAATGCCTGCTTGAGCTGGTTGGTAGCATCCATGAGCTGTTAGCTCTCTGATGTTCCTGAAAATGAAAACTCCCTAAAAAAGATCAAGAAAATTACGGATTTTACAGCCAAGTTCTTGTGTGATGAAATCTTAATGTGTTTTTGTTGCCTTGGTGCTTAAAATTCGGCACATCTTATTTCCTTTTATTTCCATATGGAATTGAAGTGATATTGGATGCCAGTGACTTTATGTGGCATCTCTTGTCTTCTCTCCCTGTGCTGTCTGTGTGGTGGTGGAGGGGTTTTTTCTTAGAAACAGTTTGTGACTACAGTGCCAAACAGCAGAGCATATTTAGGCTTAATCCCACAGAAAATGAATATTTACTGCCATGTTGTTTACGTTGCATATCTCTGTGGCCAGGAATCCCAAATGTAGATTAGATACATCAAATCCTTTGGTTGTTGGTGCAAAGAGAGCAGGAAAGGGTTTCTCCATTGCAGAATTATCATCATGGTTTCACAATAATTTAATTCTTCATGAGGAAAGTCAACATTTCTGGTTTTCTTCAAAATGTCCTAGTTCAAGCTGTAACTGGAAACAAGAAAAGCAGACAGTTCATATACTAACTGGAGCACTCAATCTCTGGTTATGTGGTCAGAGGTATTAGAAAAACCCTTGGAAAGTGTGGGAATGCTAATTATTAGAAGTTGGAAAAGTACTGTGTTTAGCCTTCTGATCTAAGTCTTTGCACTTGAGAAAATACTGCGTCCTTGGAGATCTCTAAATGTGATAACAAAGAGTCAGAGAGATGTGAGAAAGTAGAATACAAGACTGAAAGAATAAAGAAGAGTTGATGTTTAGCTTAACGAATAAAATGCTTAGGTTACAGAATATACATGAGCTTATTAACACTATTACAAATGTATGTAACCTAATCAATAAATTAGAGACTAATGATCATCACCCCTAAGATGTGCACATCTCTCCTTCACCTCCTCAAATAGTGACCCTTCCTTAAACAGAGTTTTCCTTAAATAGTGTATTTCTCCTTAAATGGTGACTTTTCTTTTAACAGGAAAGCAGGGAAGCTTTTGTGGGAACGCTGCTTGTTCCTGCAGCTGGAGGCAGCACTGGTGTTGTTGGGTGGGATCAGTTCAGACTGGGAGATGTGAGGAGCTGCTGGTGCTGGGTGCAGCAAACTGGGCTTTTTCAGTGCAAGGATGTGCCTCTCCTTCCCAGCTCCCATTCCCCAGCTCTCCCAGATGGATTCATCCTGTTTCCAGGTGTGCAAAGGAGGATGAGCAGGATGGAGCCTTCACCTCTGTGCTGGTGGGACTTTCTGTGAGGTTCTGGGCTGGGATTCCTTCATGGAGCAGCTTCCTTAGGGACCCAGTGACGAGGGACACGCTGTGTTGTGTTGGTGCCAGTGAAGGGGTGGCTGTGTCACCCCAAATCCTGCGCACTTCACAGCCAGGCCCTGCAGCAGCAGCAGCGCTCGTGGGGTTGGTACCTCCACATAGGGAAATTAAGTTTCCAAGTTCTATAAACACCTTGTGAAAGGCTTGGCCATTTTGTGTTCTGCTGGTGTTTCTGGTTAAAGTGGTGCAGGATCATCTGTTTCACTCAGGATGCAAAATTGTAATTAATTTTGGTGTTGTTCCTGAGTTACCTCGGTGCCTGGTTGGGAACTGTGGAACTGCACTGCCTGGCCCTGATGGGGTGCTGGGGACTGTGAGCTGGCAAGAGGGCTACAAGTTCTTGGATTCCTTTCAATGGCTACATAGCACCTTTGGAGATTCCTTTCTTTGTTAAAGAATAACTTCTTTTTTAAAGGATTTCTATGGATCTGTAATTAGGTGGTAATTCAATACAAAATGCTAAAATGACAATGTAATTAAAAGCAAACCCCTATATACTCTTAACTGTGATGGGCATGTAAGAAATGCCAAGATGCATTTCTCTGCTTTTATAACTCTTTAATTACATGAGGGAAACATTGTCTGTAGTTAGTGAATAGATAATGAAGATGAATGCTATATCTTGGCCAAAAAGAGTATTTCTCAAGTTCTTTCCTTTCTGAACTTTGAGATATTGATCTGCCTCATTAAAACTAAGAATTAAGATTGTATTTTGCATTTACAGCAAAATTATGTATTGTAATTACAATACAATTTAGGCATTGCTGCCTGGTCTGGTTTTGGGTTTTGCCTAAATGAGGCTGTTGTCGCACTTGGGAAGATTTCCACTTTCTCCAGTGATGGCAGTAAAATGAGTTAAGTTTTGCTGGTTTAATTCTGAACATTGGCACTGTTAAAGCTGATGCCTGAAAAGTTACTGAAGATGTTTAAACTGAAGGTTCTGTTAGAAAGTATCTATATAATTATTTCAAAAATGTTAAGAATTTGTATAGTTCAGAATTGTGTTACTTCTTTAGATAGCTTCAACTCTTGGTGTGTCTTTTATCCCTAAATGGGATACACATAAGAAAACAAATAGATTTTTCTAACAAATTGCAGAGGTTCTTGTGGCAGATTGACTTATAAAGTTGGATGCTACATCTGTCCTTTTTTGAAATGCAGGAGGGAGACAGTGCTCAAAACCATTGATAGGATAGGATATGACTTGTGTATTTTCTGAAAGTTACCAAACTTTTTATGAGGGCAAAACACGCAATTTTCAGTTTGTTTCTGCTTGTTTGGATTGGGATTTTTTTATTTGTTTGTTTTTTTTCTGGAAAAAAAAAAAAAAGGAAATGGGTAAAGTAACTCAGTGATTGTTTTTGATTATTTTTGGTATGACTGACTGTAGATGTGAAGAATGTTTTAGAGCAATCCGTGGCTGGTCTCTTTTGCCTGTTTCTGGAATTCCCAGTGCAGTGAGGCTGCGGGGGGAGCAGCAGCCCTGATAGTGTTGTAGCTGGTGCCAAGTGGTGTCTAATGAGATGACACAAAGCACGGTCTGAGGGCAGTGCCAGGAGGCAGCGCAGGCAGGGCTGAACCAGAATTCCTGCAGCTTCAGCACTTCAGAGTTCCCTCATCTCCTGCCTGAGAGCGTGGAGTGTGTGCCATTAGTGTGCTGTGAAAACATTGGCATCGTTCGCTGCCTCCCAGCTCAGCCTGGCTTCGGCTGGGAGCTGTCCCACTTAGAGAGCAGCACCTGCTCTGGGACAGGGACAGGGACAGGGAGCTGTGCCCCAGGGCTCTGAGGGGAGGCAGCAGTCCTTGGGCCAGCTGGGATCTGAAATGGAGATGGATACATTCATTTTCTTCAGTTATTTATTCAATTTCTTTCTCCAAGTTATCTATTTCATATTTAAAGGTGATTCCTGAGATGACCTGTTTCATATTTACAGGTGATTCCTGTTTGAGATGAGCATTGGCCCTTTGGATGTAGTTGGTTTCTGTAGTCTGCTGCCTGCCTGGTTTTAAGAGGTCACTTCTTAAATGTCACCTCTGAGTAGAAATGGTCATTTCCTCTTTGAAATTAATTTTTAGTGTGGTGCCCACCAACCCCCAGGTTGTTTCTGGCAGAGCTGGCACCATCCTGGCGGTCCCCATTGTGCTGCTGCTGTGTCCCCGGGCTCAGGACACCACACAGCTCCTTGTGAGATTCCCGTGTGCCCACCCTGGAGTGCCACCCGTGCCCCTGGCCCTGTGTGCAGCCCCCTGGGCTGTGCCCCCCTCTCAGCACGGTCTGAACCTGGCTGTGTCCAGGGAAGCCCTTGAGGGTCCCTGTGCTCTCCTCATCTTCCTCCTGGCCATTCCCCACCGAGCAGCTCTGCCCCATCCCAGGCTGCCTTTATCTCCACATCTCTGCTTTAGCTGCCTTTTGGTGCCTCACCAACTTGTGATTTAGAGGTGGCTTTTATTTCTAACTGAAGCCTGGCCTTGTTTTTTCAGGTTGAGAGCTCTTATCTTACCTAGATAACACTAATCTCCATTCCTTAAATGCTGCCTAAAGATTGGAGTGCTCCTCATTCTTTTGAATTCTTAGATTTCGGTATCAGCACATAAGTTCAAATTTGATCTGTTTTTGAAAGCTATTTTTAAATATGACCAATCCGTTTATCGAGCCTTCTAGTATGAAAAACTGTTTCCTTCTAGGAATTTCCACATAAACAGGGAAGTGCTTTAATTTTGTTGTTGAGTTACAGTGTGGAGTGTACAAGACAAAATTAAACTTTGCAGTAACTGTTAATTTTAGAAATTTTTGCTGGTGTTTGTCAGTAGAGGGTACAGATAGTTCTCTTTAGCTCACAGCAATTACATGATGGAAGAGTTTTCTTTAAATATTTCTGTGTTTCAGGGTTGAAAAACATTTAGGCTGTGAAAGCTGCAAAATGGCACACAATTGTTTGATTTACTGTACTTTTAATAAAGAATTAGGTGATTTATTTGGCATCATTTGTTTATAAAGTTGCTTTCAGAGTAGCATAGAAAACACCGCTGGTTAAATAGTTTCATTTTAACTCTGATCTTAAATTTTGGAAAGGGTCTGTTTTGCAAGTTGTCCCTGGGGATAATTGAATTTTATTAAATTTGACACAAAGCCCGTTAAAAAAGAAAAATTGTAACATTTTTGGGTACATTTTATTTAACTTCACCTTGGGACAGCTCCCAACAAATGAAGGCTCCTCTGACCTCGCCCATTTGGGGCGATAGAGATCAGCAGTGAGCTCTTGATGGGTTCTCATGTGCTGTGCTTGTACTAAAAGCCAGCTGTGAAACCCTGATTAATTTCTGAGGAGGTGATTTCAAACCACAAAAAAGACGGTTTTGCTTCCATTCCCACCCCAAACTCAGCATTTAGCACTTCTCTGGGAAAGCACCCATGAAAACAGAGCTTTCAGGTGAAAGTTCTCTTGTGCTGTTCAGCTGAAAAATTCTGACTCACATCCTCTTGGGCCAGAGGCTTGCAGGGAAGCCAGGAGAGCACAGATCCCACTTTCCATTCCAGTGGAAATGGACTGGATCCCTCCTGAAAAATCCTGATGCTCCAGAGTGCAGCTGGACTTTTCCACGGCTTAAAAGTATTCAAATGGATGGCAAATCAAGCAAAATTAATTTTCTAGAATCCTGTTTGCAAAAATATTGCTCTGAAATTTAATAATTCCAGAAATTTTCCTCTCGGTGTCAACAAATACTTTGGTGTTGAAAGCTCTTTCATTCAAAGTGAAGATGGTAAATGATAAGTTCCCATTTCTCTCATGTGTAAGAGTAAATGATAAGTTCCCATTTCTCTCATGTGTAAGAGTAAAAAATGTGTTGGAATTTGGTTTTGATGAATCTGAGATATTTACATGCTGACACAGTGTGTTTGGGGGAGCTTCTGTTGTCCATCTGAACTCTTCTTTCTCCCCATTGTCTTCTTTCTTTCTGAACCACAGGTTCAATAATGCAAACATTTTACAAGTAAGTCTCCAATATCCATGATTTTTAGTTGTTCAGCCAGCTTCAGAAACCTCTTAATCACCTTCTACTTGTCCAAAAAGGTTGTTTTAGTTGGAGGGTATTGAACAAAAGCTGCTGGGAGAACAGTGAGAGTTCCTGTTCTTTGTATGTGATTCCTCCCCCACGTCCCCATTTTGTGCTGCTGTCACTCCTCACTCCGGCTCAGCCCTCGTGGCTGTTGGGTTTGGGCTGGGCTCATCCAATCTGCTACAGCAGCAGAAATTACTGGAAAAACAGCTCAGAGCTCTCTGCACTCAGGGTCTGTTGGATTAGGGGTTTTTCTGACTTAGAGATGGGGTAACAGAGGTGCTCTAAAAACTTTTATTCCATTTTCAGTCTCATGAGAAGGGTGAGACAATACAGATGGTAGAATTCACATCATCACAATCAGGAGCCAAATATTTCCTAATTACAATACATTTTAAGTGCTTCTTGGCCTATCAGCTTTTACCACACCATGCTGTAAATGCCTTCAAGCCAATCATTTAAAATTATCCCTTGTGGCTCCTACAATACATCTTTCCTAATTCTATTTCTCCAAAGTATCCAGTCTTATTTACAAAACCATCCTTTAAAACTTGTTTCTAGTTCCGTTTTTCTCTGTCTGTCCTATTCCATGGCATTTCTAAGTCAACCTTTCTTATCTCAAACAGTTACACACAGATACACACTATGTGAGCCTTCTGTCAAGCTTTAAGAATTTTCTACAAATCCATTTCCCACGAGGATCAAAGGCAGGAGCTGAGTGAAAGATGATGGAGCAGGAGAGGGATGGATGGGATAAAGGCTGCTAGGGAGGCTGCCTGCATTGTCCTAGGAAGGGAATTGTCAAGGGAAAGCACCTCAGTGTTGCTGAGTGGAGCTGTTCTGTGGGTGAGAAAGGGAAAATGGCACAATTCAGTATCATTTTTAATAACCTCCATCTTCAGAAAGAATTTGCTTCTCTTTTTCAGCATTCTGTGAGGATCTCAGTGCAGGCCTGTTCTCCCAGTTTTTTTTTTTTTTCCTCTTCCCTTGCTTTTTAAGTATCTCTATCACATTTTTCTCCAGGGGCTCTAGACTCAAGATTTCCAAGCAGAGCAGCAGAGGGCCCTGGCACAGCCCCCCGAGCAGCTGTGGCTGCCCCTGGATCCCTGGAAGTGTCCAAGGCCAGGCTGGGGCACCCCGGAATAGTGGAAGGTGTCCCTGCCCATGGCAGGGGCGTGGAATGAGATGAGCTTTAAAGTCCCTTCCAACTCAAACTCTTCTGTGATGCTGTCATTCCAAGGAATAGGTGATAAAATTCACTCCTGTCTTGCAGGTTCTCTGGTAACAATGAGGTGGGAACTAAATAAAAGAATCAGACTGACACAATCACAGAAGGGGTGACACAGTGATCAGTAGAATCCAGTTACATCCCAGGTTTAAGAAAAACTGTTTGGAAAGACTATTTGCAACATAATCTTAGCAGTATCTAATTTATGTTACTTAGATTTTGGCTGCAGATATCCTTAGAAATTTATTCTGAGCAGGTGGGCATGAAACTTTGTGCTAAAATCAGATCCAAGAAGAGAACAGACAGCACTAACAGGTCTGGAAATGTTGAGGGGAGAATGTAGAGGGTATCCTTTAAATGTAGAACCCTAACTGGTTAATGCCTGAATGGACTGAATCAAAACACAGCATCAGGAATCCCATTTTCAAACAGGGGCTGGTGAATTTTGCAGCTCAGCTGAACAGCCATGAGACCTAAGAGGTCTGAATCCCAGGAGCATCTTCAGTTGCCAGGGGAGTGTGGAAGAACCAGGGCACTTGTCAGGAGCTTGTAAGCCATAAAGCAGGAATATCTTCCAGTCAGCAGGGCACACTTCTGGAGAGAAAAGCTCTGGGTGAGTTTGTGGTGCTGAGAGTTGAGCTGTGAGCCAAGTCCTTGGGACAGCACTTGGCCTCACCCCCTTTGTTACACTGCAGGGTGAAGTCAGCCTCGGGCTCTTGTTGGGCTTTCTGCAGACATGCTGTTACTGTTAATCTGCCCTGAAATTCTGCATGAGGACAACTTCTGTGCTGAGATCCAAGCCTGGGCACTGAAATGGAGATAAATTGGTCTCTAGTAGCTGTGGTTTGAAATGTTGCGTAGAGCGTGACTGGAAGTCAAATCAGTTTAAAGCACAGGGGAATCTTACCTGAGCTATTATCCCAGCCATGGTCTCTCCCAGCTCAGAGAGAAACCAGTGTTCCATGGCCCAGGCTGCTACTTCCATCATCCTCTTCCTTTTTCACTTAGCTGTGATATTCAAGTTGCTTTTTACTTAAAGCACAATTTTTAAACCCTTTTTTGAAGTGGTGGTTTCTGTGGAGGTACAGTGCCACCACTGGGGAGCAGAGGCCTAAATGTACATTGGTTTCTTTTGTGCCCACCTTCCCTCCAGTAAGACTGATCATTCGTGGCATCCAGGAGGATAATGTTAATGAAATGATTTTTGGCATCCTGGGAGAATAATGTTAAAGCTTTTCTGTGGAATTTCCAGCAGGTGGAGAGCACTTATATGGATTCCTTAAAAAAGTTGTTGGTGACCTAAGCAGATGGCCTCAGTCCTGGGAAGGGGTTGTATAGATAAGTAATGTAATAGTTGGCTCTCACAATTAAGAGATGGATATTGCATAGATGTATAGTAGTGTTACTGGAATATGTCATTCCACAGTCCTCTTTCTCTCCCCCTGTAACAGCCTTGGTAGCCAAGACATTTAGAGGGGGCTGCCTTGGTACCAGGAGGCACAGCAGAACAACACCTGGCCTCCACTCAAGGTGTCAGAAGTAATCTCCACCAATGGATGGCAGAGAAAGAGTTGACTGACAACATTTTCAGAGGGGCTAAGGGTATAAAAGATAAAGCATCCATTTTGTAGATGGACCACGTGGCTGGTACTCATAGTGGACTCCCAGCACTGTAATTTTTTATTATTTAGTCCTCTGTTGTAGTTTTGTTAAAGTTTAATAAAATTAAACTTTAACAGCTTAGCTTAAACTATTAAACTTAAACTTTAGCAGTCATTTCTCGCAGGGTGGCTGGATGGAGGCATGGAGTCCAGAAGTGTGCTGGCTGTGGGCAGAGTTGGGGTGTGTGCTCTGTGTTCCCTCCTGAGGCGCCCGGGGCAGCTCTGTGGTCAGGAGCGCTGGATTCCTGCAGGGACTGCACAGGGAAGTGGGATGCCAGAGTTCAGGGCATGACCAGCCCTGGTATCTCTGCATAAATAATGCTTCAATAAACATCCCAAGAGGAGAAGCTGCAATGTGACATCCACCTGCAAGGGCCAGCTGCAGTGTGACATCCACCTGAGCCGTGGGACACGCTGGTGACTGATCCAGGGTGGAGGGAGGTGACAGGCTCTGCCTCAGCTGGGTTTTCAAGGAAGGCAGCTCAGGAAAGCCTGGCATTCTTGATGTGAGCTCCTTAACAGCAGCCTTGTTCCTGATAGGACAGAAGAAACCACTCCTGAGGGTGCTGCACCGAAAGTTGAGTCATTGTTGCTGTTTGGCCAGTGATTTATTAAATATCTGTTCCCGTGTTGGCTGGCTGGAGGTAATCATTGTCCTGGGGGAAAAACCCAAACAACAAAAGCCAGCCAACCGAACAACAAAAAAATCCAAATGAAAAACCAGAGCATTTTTCTTCTCCTTTGCAAAGGGAAAGTCTCCTTATTGATCTTACTGATAGAACTGTTTGTGTTCACGTTCAAGCACTCATCGACTACCACAGGATAAACACCTGGAGCAGGCAAGACAGGAGAATTCTCCCATAAATTTTTTGTGAAGCTTTGGTGTTCTTCTGGCCTGCCAGGAGGATTTATTGCTGAGTGAATTCCTCAGCTGTGACAAGAGGAACACCTGTTTCTGTGTGAGCACGAGCACTTCTCCATCAAACACAACATCTGGCAGTAGAAGCCCTTAAACTTCTGTTTATGACTACTCTGGGGAAGAGACTCCAAATACAACTTGGGAATTTCTCTGGAGAAAGTCAGCAATCCCCATGACACCGATGCTTCCTATCTTATGGAAAATAAAGCTGTAAAAATACAGCATTATTCTGTCCCCTAGTACCTGGAAAGTTTTCATTTTGCTACTAATGAAATGCCTTATTTTGGATATAGATATTTCTTTATCCCCAATAGCTAAGAATAAAGGTTCCATATGAGCACATCTATAACTTAACTATATATAAACAACTTGAAATCTGCTGAGTTATTTTCTGCTATAAAAATTCCCAGCATCAAACTTGAAGGATTTCCTTTTAAGCATCATTCTGGTTTAAATCAGTTTGGGAATTGGAAGTGAATAACCCAGATACTGCTAAATACCTGTAATTTTTCCATCCCAATCCATGCCAACATCCTACCTTTGTGTGATTACCATGGAAATGCATTTCAGGATGCTTTGGGGGCTGAGTACTTTGCTAACTTGTCTTTTCTTCCTGCTGGCCAGCTGCTTCACATCAGATCCACCCAAATGATTGATGAAGGTACTTTAAACAGAAAAAGTACATCTACTAATGATGGGTAATTAAACTGTAGAACTCAGTGTTTCAGAACATGTGGAAATAAAAAATGATCTCACAGATGGACAAATTCAGGAAGGAATAGTTTGTTCAGAGGTGATTAAACTTGGGTCTGGATGGAATTTCCAGATCAAATAATTGCTGAACGCTGCTGCCAAAAGCCTTTAGTTCACCCTGCAGTTCATACTGTCTGTCTGAGGCTTTTGAAATTCTCCTGGAAAGGAGAATCCACATTTAAATTAGGCCGACCTTCTGTTTGTGCTTTGTGCGTTCAGACACATTTGTTTTCTCATCTCTTCCAAGCAATTGCAGCCTCAGAGTTTGTACTGAGGAACTTTCCAGAGGCACCATTGAAGCAGTGTCCCTTGCCCTGGAGATTCCCTGGATTTCTCTGGAAGGGAGCAGCCCTTCCCCTCCCCAGGCTGGCTTTTCCTCGGTGTGGCAGGAGGGAGGGAAGGGCTGGATCAGCCCTGGTGAGCCCGTGCAAAGTTCACTCAGCTCGGTCACCGTCTGTTTGTGTGGAGTTCTTGTGATTCCCTGCTCCTTCCCTTGGCACTGCCCTGGGGAGGCTCCTGCAGGACACACAGGGGTGAGCAGTGCGGTCTGTGCGGGGTTAGGCAGTCTGTCTGTCTGTCAGTCAGTCTGTGTGATCCCTGCCAGCCTGGCCTCATGGCTGGATTCTCTTCACACTCAGCGAGCCCCAAAGGCCCCTGTCAGCAGATTGAGCTCTGCTGGCTCCTCTGGGTGACTTTAGGCACACTGAGAATTGCAGTGGGATGGGCTAATCCAGCTGAGTGTCCTGGGCTCTGCTCACTCCCTTTCATCTCTCTGTCCTCTGCTTCTTTATCAGCAGCGCTGCTTGAGCAAAACTGATCAAAATTCGTTGATGTGTTTTGTACTCCTGGACTCAAGTATAGATTTTTTTATTTCCCCTGGTGTTAAGACTCATGCATTGATAACTTTGAAGTTAAAGTGCTGAATTCCTAGTTCCCACACCCTGGCTTGAAAGGTTTCTTCATCTTTTTACTTCATCTTTTTACTTATTCTTCATCTTTTTACTTAAGAACTCCTTGAATAGCTGCTTTCTCAAACCTCGCTTAACACAGGCTACTCCAGGCTGCTCTGATCTTCCAAAATGCTGAGGAATCCAAAATTCATCATATTTAGGGAGTGTTAGCCCATGGGAGGTTCCATGAAGAGATCTTCTTTGCCTCTTACTCACCTGCCTCCACGTGCAGTGGGTGGAATGCTATTTCTAGGGAATCCTGCGCATTGCAAGCAGTCACTTCACTTCTGGGGAATTCATACTTACCAGAGAATGGCATTAATAGACAGAATTGTAGCTTAAATGTCTTTTTTGAAATCTTTTGTGCAGCGTAGCTTAAAAATTGTCATTTTCTTCTCTCACTGATGTTCTGGTAATTTCCTAGGAGTGTTTTGGAGATGTGCTAGCAGCTCACCTGTCTGGCAGGTCCCTCCCAAATAAACGAATGCAATATATCCACAGTCATCTTTGTCCTCTTATCTTTGAGAGGCAGGACAGATTCACCCCATTGCCTCTGGGCACGTGGAAAACGTGTTTAGAGAACCCTCTTGAGCCTTTTTTTGCCGTGGAACTTGGAGTTTCAATCAGCAAATTTAAGGCTGTTACTTTGTCAAAAGTGTCAAGAGGCTTTTAAATGGAGTAACAGCATTCATGTTCTGGCTTTGAATGTGTTCTTGAATAAGAACTAGAAGGTCAAAACCATATCCTAAAGTGCCTTCCAGATTTCAGGTCACTAGATAACATTTTCTTAATTGTTATCTAAATTTAGAAGACAAAATTATCTTGTAGTAGCAAGTGCAGTGCTTTTGCCCTAAAGCTTTTGTTTGTGGTGTTGTTTTCTGGAGTCCCGTAGCCAAGATTCCCTGATTCATCCCTGGACTTTGGAATTCTGGTTTCCTCTGAGAGTTCAGTGAGAACTGTCAGAACCTGCCTTGTCTTTAAATAGTCACAGTGTTACTTCTCCTAGGCCACGTGGTTCATTCCATGAGATGAGATAATAAAAATTGAAGTTCATCTAGCTGGAGTTCAGATTGAAACGAAATTTTATTTGCTGTTTTAAAAGCAGCTGTCTAGTTCTAGTTATTCTGTCAAATTTACCTCATTAAAATTTTGCAGCCCAAACCAATCCCAGGGTTTTGAAGATAAATAGCCAAGCTCTGAGAAAGCCTCTGCATTATTCTACAGCGCTTTAAAATCTCTTGCTCTACCTAAATACTTGGAATTTGTTTTAACTTAAAGAATTGTGGTGGTATTGATCAGATAAGCAAATTAAAAATGGGCCAGAAAATAGATTGCCTTGGTGTGGCCTATAAGAAAATAGCACCAAGAAATGAACTTAAATCATAATATATGAGGGTATTTCTCCAAGCATTCCAATTTCCACAGGTGTAGGAGGCTCAGAAGGTGTGCAGAGCCTCCCTTTGTTCAACTGCTTTTTGTGGGAGGTTAAAGTTACATTAAAAAATAAAAAAAGTGTTGCCAGTAGGCCTAAAGATAGGAAATTCTTAAAATAGCTCAGGCAGATGAACTCCAGCACTCCAGGAACGCTGCAGAGCTTCGGGAGGATGCTGCAGCCCGAGCAGGGAGAACAAACCAGGTGCTTTTCCACAGAAATTCCATGAAATCTCCACTCTTCAGGGTGGGATGAGTGACTGGGCCTTTGCTGCTGCAAAACCTCTGTTCTGCAGCTGAGAGTTGCAGCAGATTGGGGAGGATTTGGGGGAAAAGGCATTCAGGAGTTCTCTTTTTTTGGCAATAAATTTGTGGGGAGACTGAGGAATCTCACCCAGGATGGCCAGCAGCGCCTGCAGAGAGATCTCCAGAAGGGATCTGCAAAGGGATCTCCAACTGAAAGGTATCAGTAGAAATCCTAAAAATCCCTGTTTTCAGTGAATCCTGCTGCAGGGGAGGCTGCACACTCTCTGAACTGAGGAATTTAACACTCAGATTTTGACTAAGACTCATAAATTTTGGATTTGCTGCTGCGTTTCACGAGCTCTCCTGTGGGATGTGGGGCTGCTGGAGAGGCTGAGTTTAGTGCAGAAATTCCCAGTTTCGTTCTTTGCCTCTGTGGGTTTATAACGTTGTAAATTGTCACAGCTGTTGCCTCAGGGTTGTAAGATGATGGATTTTTTTTGTGGATTTGTCTCTGCCAGGCTCTTGTTGAAGGGTAGATTGTATGAAAACCTTGGCAGAAGGGAAAACTTTAATGCGAGACACTTGAAATAAAATAAATTAAATGATTGCTATGAGTAGGCAAAATCATAAGGGAGAATGGACCAGAATATAAGCAAAATAAACCAAGGTAAACAAGGAATAAATTGCTTTTGTGTAGAAAGATGTGTATTATCACATAAACACTCTATATGTAGATAGGCACCATCTCTCCAGTTTTTAATTCCCCTCTAAAGTGCAGGAGCGAGATAATTTTTTTGTATAGAAAGAAAATTGAAGGAAAGCTGATTATTTGTATTCTCAAGTTATTTTCTAAAGCTAAAGAAAACTGTACAGAAAATCTTTCACTTTATTGCTGTCTGCTGAGTTATGGTCTGAAATGCAGAGGAGCAAATCAGAACTTAATTCAATATTTTGAGAATTCCCACACTGTACCAGTGATGTAAAAGAATTGTTATTGTTCACCAGGCTTCCTTACCAATACTTTATTCCATTTTTTGTCCAGGGAGCTCTGCAAATTTATTTCAAATTACATCAGCTTATTTCAAAGTGAACAGAACAGCTTTGTAATCAGTGATAAATATCTAATTTAAAGATAATTAAAAACGCTTGTCACATAGAAGCATATGACTTTTAAGTAAAAGTTGTTTCTGCTTGCTTGGGAGGTGATAAGATTGTGGACTAAATGTGATTAATGTTCTTTGCAGATGTTGCTTTATATGCTTAGGCTTTCAAAGTAAAGCAGTCTAGACTGTCTGTCTGCATTCTCCTGCAGCTTTGATCTTGATTAAAACTGGTTGTATTACATTTATCATCTTCCTTTCTCCAATGCCAGAAACTCTCTTCACTGCTTTTTTGTATCTGTATTTGTTTGTAGAGAAAGAGGCTCGGTATCACCTCTAACTGCTGGAAAAATGCCACATTTGGATACCTCCAGCAAGTGGCAAAAATGGGGATTTTGGATCTAGAAAGGCCTTAATGAGTCCTTTGGGTTATTTCAGATGCAGCAAATGGGATTCTGAAGGTTCAGCTGGCAGGGAGGGAACCAGGTGAGCCCTGAGTGGGTTTTCCCCTGCTGCTGGATGCAGATCTGAGGGAAGGTGCAGGAAGCTTTGATCTGGATCTGTGGCACTCTGATACCGGTGATCTGCTGATACCTGCTGCTCAGGAGAGATTTCTGGGCTCCATTTTCCACCCTCCCAGCTCTGGGGGATGGAGCTGGACTGCTTCAGGCTCCTGAAAAGACTCAAACACAGCCAAGTACCCAAATAAAGCACATTTGCATGGGGTACAATTTCAATTCTGTGTGGCAGCAGAAGAGCTGAAGGAGGGGAGTTAATTCAAATCTCTGTTCAGGGGTTAAATCTGTGCCTGCTTAGGGACACTGCTCCTCATTTGTGTGCACCATATACAACTGAAGTGATTCCTCCAAGATCTGAAATATTCCCATTTGCTGTTTGTTCCCTTCTTTATTCATTAGGATTGTTTAGGGCCCATTTGAGAGCTTGATGTATTTTATGGGCAAGTTGGAAATGAAGGAAAACCTTTAATACTCAAACAATTTGTTGGTCGGTCAGTAAAACACTTTGGGTAGTTCTGTTAAATAAATATTCAAGTTGCATGGGGTTTGTTTTGTAATTCAGTTCTTCTTGGTGCCTCCACTGAGTGCTTTATTCCAGTCTGTTGGTTAGATTTGAAAAAATATTTGTAGCTTCTAGACCACAGTGGTGTCTTAAATCCAAATTTGGGAACGTGAACTCATCCAATACACAAAACGATGGAGAAGCAACCAGACAATAAGTTAAATAATATTTAGCTGTCAAAAACCACTTGGAAATCCATTATGGGAGGCAGTGAGTTGTGCATTGCTCTGTATTTGGTCATTACTTAATTTTTTTTCCCCCTGATCTTTATGAATTCTAAAACTGTTGTGGCTTTGTTGTGACTTAGCAGTGATGTATGACTTTTTAAAAATTTATTTTTCTTCAGTTCTGTAGCAAAAAATAATATTTTTCTGTTGCAGCGGGGTTATCATTCTGGAGATCTGTAATCTTGCCTGAGTGTTGATGCAGCATGGGGGGAAAATGAATGAAAAGCAAATATTTTAATGCAAGTCTCAGCCAGCAGATCTGGATTGCCCCTGCTTTAACAGCATCACCCAGTACAGAACTGATGAACTGGTTGAACTGGAGTTACTGTTCTAAATATAGATCCTGGTGCAGGGACTCCCGAGAGTCATTCCTAACAAAATTCCTGTAAATCATCTCAATATTCCAAATCAGCGCATTGGGAAGGTAACACTGCAGGTTTGGTGCAAGGGTTTTGTAACAAATGAGTTTTTAAGGCTTTCTTGCCAAGTGAAATGAAGCAAAACTGGCTCAGCTGAACACTTGAAGGCAGTTTTTATCATTGAAACTGAAACAGTTTGGGATTCTTGTGCTGTGTCAGGTGTGGGCTGGAGGATCAGGGGGTGTTTTACCAAAATTCAAATATCCAGTAGCACTTTTTACTGTGGTTTTGGGTACTTTTCCTAACAAACAGTGATGCTCCTGGTGACTTGCATTCCCCATAGCTTGTGTGAATGGTTCCTAAATGAGATTTCATTTAATTCATTAATTTTTAAATGCTTAGATGCTTAAAACCTTTAAAATGTGACTTAATTTTTTCGTACTTAGAGATAATTCCAGCAATAACCTTGAGTTTCTAAAAGGTATTTTTAAATGAGATGGTGGAGATTGACATCAAATTTGGTGTTACTCATACAGAACCAGAAATAAGAATATTTTGGTCTTTTTTCTTTAGTTGGATTTTTTCCTTGATGTTAGTAGGTTATATATATAAATTACTTGATGTTAGTAGGTTATATATATAAATTACTTGATGTTAGTAGGTTATAGATATATAATTTTTTTTTTAATCCTCTAAATCTTTCTTTTAAGGAATAGGGAGATCATTTACAGGTTGTTAGAATTGAACTGCAATTCTTTCTAATGAGGTGTTTTCTTAAGAAGAACACCCAACATGGAAATTTAAACAATTTTGAAGTGCTTTAGGCAGGTAAGAGAAATAAACCCCATTGTCCTGGATTACTTTTGTATTGATTTGATTCTCATGTTAGATCAGAGCTGATTTATTTAAAGCAGCTATTGCAGGAGTGGCTGAATATGATGTTTTAATAACAATAAATGTGTGCTGGGTGGCCAATATGTAGCATATTTTAAAGTCCCTATTACAGATTTATGCTCTGAAAAGAGTTTTAAAATGATAATTTTAATTTGCTCCCCTTTCCAGTCAGTTGTTCTTAAAGCCCTGATAAGAAATACAAAAAGATTTAAGTTTTAATATGTATTATACTGAGTTTAATAACCTCCTTTGGAGCTTGAAATGCTTCTTGTTTGGATTTGTTCTTTTGGGTGTCGATCTTGCTTTTCTGGATACATTTAGTATTAGTATTAGTAGTAATATTAGTATTAGTAGTAACATTTTTAAGAAGAGGGTGGGTGGATCAGCTTCATGAGAATCCATAAAGACTAAAAAAATGGAACAGAAAAATAGTTTTTAATTGAGATGCATGGGGAGCTTGCTTTAATGTTCCATTGCTGTTTTCTTCTTCTGAATCTTAAATAAATGATATTTTCTCTAGTTCACTTAGATCCAAATTTGTTCTCTGTAAAACCAGTCCTAATAGTGACTTTTAGTGAAATCAGTTTCCTCAGTTCTCATTCCTGAGGGAAGCTCACTTGGAGTGGCTTTGGAGCATGGCAAGGTGATGCTGTGGGTTAAAAATGCTGAATATTTAAATCATGAGTGAGAACATTTACTTAACAAAGCCTCATAAGGCAGTTGCACTGGGTTTCCCTTAACCCATTGAAAACAAGTCCAGAATAAGAAAGTTGAGATAAAAAAGTCTCAGTCCTCTTTAGAGGTGCCAGGATCTGCTCCCGGGGCTGAGCTGAACCTGGAGTCGTGTTTGGAGCTGGCTCTGGAGAGGAGGATGTGCTGCCCATGGCAGCAGTGCCTCTGTCTGTAAACAGGGTTGTTTCCAGCTCTAGAAATGGGATTTTTCACTTAATCTTCAGATTACAGTCTGGCAAAATGAGGCAGCCTGAGAGGGGACAAAGAAAATCCATTTCCAGTGACAGCCACTTTAGCTGGAGGTAAAGAGGCAGTTGTGCTGGATTCTTCAGTGTAATCAACACTGATTTCAGAGCACGAGGACACAAATTTTCAAACTCTTCCAGTGTGGACAAGGTTTGGAATTTGATCTCAACAGGAGTGGACAGTAGAAATGGAATGAAGCAGACCCAGGGAAGTTTGGGGTTATGTAGATGTTTTTGCTTTAGGAAGAGAGTTCAGCGGTCACAAACATATTAAATTAGCATTTTTATGCTGATAGGTATTTACTCAGATGTGTAGTGCTGCAGCCTGACATTTATTTAAGTTTAGTGGCTGAAGGAAGGAATTACTTCCACTCATTTGTGCCACTTCAGCTGTTTGAGGCTGCACAGCCCAGTTGGATTTTTGATTGTGCTGCAGCTCCAAAACGCTTCTCAGACTGGGCTCCTGCGTCAGAGCAGACACCACGAGCTGCCAATGCCATCCTGCAGTGATGCAGCTGATCCCAAAGTGCTTCTGTAGGAGTATTTCCCAACAAACAAACCCAATATCCATCTGCAGAAATCCTTGGGGATGGCTGAAGTCCTGCCTGGAGTTCTGGCCAAGTGTGTGAGCAGGATGAACTTGAGAAGTCCTGATGGGATGAGGTGGGGAAATGAAAATGAAAATGGAAACACAAAGCCCCAGGATCATGGGCTGTGTGGAGTCAAGACTGAAGCTCAGTGGGACAATTCTCCATCAATCACTTGGGGAGTTGGAAGAGGAGGGGTGAGGAAGGTTCCCAGCTCAGCGGAGCAG
Organism: Calcarius lapponicus; assembly: GCA_039654755.1. NCBI lineage: Eukaryota > Metazoa > Chordata > Aves > Passeriformes > Fringillidae > Calcarius > Calcarius lapponicus. The sequence goes on from CM077470.1 coordinate 24,448,156, forward strand.
GAACATTGAAAGGTTTGAATTTCTCATCAGCACTGAGTTCTGCCTTTTCCCCTCCACTTCCCCTGTTTGCCTGCAGCTCCCAGGTAATCCCTGGGTGTGTTTACACAAATGGGGGACCTGTCTCTCCTCCTTTGAGCTGCCATCTGGACAAGGGCAGCTGGAGCTTGTCTGGCTGTGCACTGACCATCCAGCTCCTGCCCATGAGCTCAGCCCTTGGGAATTTTGCTGGGCCAGCTTGAAGGAAAAAGATACAGCTGATGCTTTAAAAATTAAAAAAAAACCAACAACAAAACAAACAACAAAACTGGTTGTAAGTATGTTTAGGCTGGGGTTTTGATTGTAACCACAGAAAAAAAAGAGAAGTATAAGGATGGCTAAAGAATTAGAATGTAAATAAGAAGCTTGATCAGCACATGTAGGAGAACTGGGTGGTGTTTTTGCTTGCAATAGCACCGAGTGGGACACGACACCCACAGAGAGATTTGTTGGAGAGCTGAGTTGAAGGCAGAATCACACTGGTCCTGTTGTCTTTTAAATAGTTACATAAGGTCCTGTAAGACAGAAAAAGAAGTGGGGGTTGGATATATCATGTGGAGGAAACATCAAATGTGGAGTTGGATGCTTGCCTCTTAGATGTCTTGACTGTGTTTTTGTTTGACTTGGTGTGTGGTTCTGTTTGCTTTGCAGTCAAACTGTTACATTTGCATTGTGCTTGACTGATTTGGGAGGCAAAAGGTAGAATATTTTCTTGTAATTAGCCTGAATTAACTCTCCTGGGTGTGTCTTTGAGGGGTCAGGAGGGAGTCTGTGGAGAGGAGACTCCGTTGTCTTTATAGATGCAGGTGAAATATTCACACTGATCCTACTGAACAGCCCCTGGAAAGTGTGAAACAAACAGTACAGGAGGAAGGCTGGAGAAAATGTCATTTCCTGATCCTCTCTGTCAGCCTAACCAGAGAAGAAAATTTGAAGCCAGCTAAAATTGACAGCTAAAATGAAGCTTTCCCAATGCTATTTAATGAAGTGATTAATATGTTCAAATTTCCCATCTCCATGAGGCTGCAGGAATTTCAACCCTCCATTGGAGAAAATATTTCATAGCTCACAAGTTCTCAGGAAGTTTTGTATCTCAAAGAAGAACCTCCACGAACACCAACCCCAAAAAGGATCATTTTGATCCAAAACCCTTTGGGGTTCACAGCTGGATGTTACTGAGAGGAGCTCCCATATCTCTGAGCTGCAGGATTGTGCTGCTTTGGGATTCTCAGCTCAGAGAACAGCTCTGACAGGTATCTGAGATCATTCCTGGGAAACTCCCTGGCAGCTCCCAAAATAGAAATGCTGCTGGTTGCCACCACCAGCATGAGACTCACCCCTGAGAAGGATTCATCATTCCTGATGCAGTCTGTGTGTCCTTAGGTGGTTTATTTAGGTGCTTAATTGGTGCCTTTAGTGCTGAAGGGCCTCTTTTTGAGTTTAATGACAGCATTCCACGACTCTGGGTGGGAATGGTGTCACTCCTGGGTGCGCTGGGAGAGAATCCCTGGCTCCTCCTGGGCAGCTGCTTCCCTGAGCTTCATCCAGAGGCATGAGGAGCTGATCCCTCCTGGATAATCAGGGTGCAAGTTAGAATGTCAAATTAATCAAGGTTTCTCATTATTATTATTATGCTTTATGTTTGGGTTTTGCACTGGGGAGAGGAGGATAATCCAAACTGGGAACTGGGTATTTCTACCCACTGCCTGCTGTTGGATTATTCTTAATTGTTTAGAGATGGGGCAGCTGAGAGGCATTTTAAAAGATTTTATTCTATTATCAGTTGAAGAGTGAGACATAAGAGATGTAAAACTCAACCCCATTCCATCAGAAGCCATCCAATTTCTTGGTTACTGTTTGGCCCTATTCTGTTTTTTTCCCAACACCTGAATCTTGTAGAATTTAAACTTTTCACTTTTAAGCCCTGTGTTACAGATATTGGAATATTTTAACCGTGCCAGGAAGGGGACATTGGACCAGCAATGACTAAAAGCCACCAAGCCCTGAGCTGAGGCTCAAACCCAGCCCTTTCTGGGCTCTTTGGAGCTTTTTCCCCTGCAGAGCTCAGCAGGCAGTGGCTGGGAGGTGTTTGTGCTGTGAGCTGCTCGCACCTCGCGCTGACAGCAGTGGCATGTTTGAACTTGAAAACATCAGCCTGTGTTTTACTGTGTTCCCTTGAAGTCAGGGAGTGTGAAAAATAACACTTAACTCCAAGGCTCTGGAGATTCCCAGAGGATGGCAAGCTTTATCTCAGGGCTGACAGCTCTTGGTGGCACTTTAATTTCTACCTAAAGAACAGAGGTGGCCACTGAGCCTTTTTCTCCGTTTTCTGCCACGTGCTTTGCTCTGAAAGCTCTGGAAAACTTGGCCACCAGAGATCTGGGGGGTTTTCCCACTTCCTGAAATCCAGGCTTAAATAACTTATTTGGAAGTAGAAGGCAGAAAATGGAAGTTCTCTATAAAATCTCATTGCAGCATTATTAATTTCTTCTATCAGTGGCACAGAATGCTGGGAGGGACTGAGGGAACACATTGGAAAAATAATCCCAGCTTTTTTTTTTTTTTTCTTCAGTAAGAGCACCATGCAAATAACCCCAAGATATATCTATATACGTAAAATAACATCATCAAGTGGTTAGAGCAGCTGATTTATTTTCCATACTGTAAGTCCAGAAGACTCAGAGTAAAAAAAAGGTTGTTGGGGTTTTTTTGTGTTACTGTCCACCAGCAAACCAGGGGCTGCAAGGGGTTTTTTAACAATACAGATATTATTCCTCTCACCTTCCCCCTCTTCACTCTCAGTTCTATTCCCTGTTTTAGGTGACATCATCCTCCATAGTTTCCACTCTACTGTAGAGCCTTTGGCTTGATCATCCTTCAGTTTTCCAGCACTTGATTCTTCTCTCCTTCTTTTTCAGAAGTGTTATCTCAGCTACAGAATTTCATACTTCCATGGCAGGCTCATCCTTACAAATTTTCCATTTTGAAAAGGTGTGAACTGCAAAAAAATTGAAATATTTTCCAAGTATATGATGAGATATCTTAGCAAATACAGATTTCCTGTTGCTCCCCCCACTCCAATCCTGGAGAAAAATGCAGCTCTTGCTATACAAAACTACACTAAATCTTACCAAGTTTTCCCTTGTTCAAGTTGCAAATTCATTTCTTTTTAAAGACTTATTTTAGAAAAAGAAAGCAGCTTTCTGGAGCATCAGGGTTAATCTTTAAATTTTGAATATTCACTGGGCAGGGTGGCAGCAGTGCAGGTGATTTGTTACCTCCCTGCCTTGTTTATCTTTTTTGCAGTTCTTGCCTTGCCTGAGTTAATTGCTGCTGTGTTTGGATTTAATGAATGTACTTTGGCTCAGCTCATCTGAAGTCCAGTCCTTGTTTGACCTGGCAGCATTGAGAACAGTGATAATAGCACTAAGATTAGTCTAAAAATCAACAAAATAAGTTTGGGGACATGGTGGCATGTAAAAGGAGGACAGAATCCTTTCTCTTGGAACTCAGTTTGCTTTATTAGGTTGGAAATAACTTCTTTCTTCTTCCTTTGAGAAACATTCCCCTGGGTGTTATCAGAAAAAATAGAGAATGATAAAACCCTGCTTCCTGCTCGCAGGAACATCAAAGCTGGGCTTTTTTAGTCTATATTTGTAGTCTGTTCTTAGATATATTTGTAGGGCTAGGAAGTGTTTGAGATCACTGTGGAAACAAATAGAATAACACACTTGAAAAAGGTACCTGTGCAGCAGCTGAAGGTTTTTTGTGTGAGGTGTTAATTCTATTTATGCTGCATTTTCTGTTCTTTTCTGCTCCTCCAGAACAGCGTGTTACAATTCTGGTATTTTGGTGAATGGGCCATTCTATCTATAAGTTACTCAGTCCCTGTGGTGCTCTGCTGGTTTATTCTAATAACCTGCTCCATTCCTTGTATTTCAGTACTTAAAGAGTTCAAATTCATCTCAAATATAACACAATTTAAGTAACCTTTTGTTACAGGCACAGGTATCTGCCAGACTGAACCTCACCCTTCAGTTCTTTTATATATTGTAAATTTTCTAGGGAATAGCAAAAAAAAAAAAAAAAATCAACTGTCCTTGGCACCATTAAACTAATCTTTGCAAGCTTTTCATCAATTTTCATGACTTCAGCTTGAAAATGTTGTTACATTTCATAAAGCAGTGAGAGATCACAGATTCAGTTCCCTTTGCCCTTTGTGTCTTTCCGTGGTGTCACCAAGTAATCACGCAGCAAAAGCAGGCTTTGCAATGAGGGTAGGACGTGGGAAGTGTTGAAGTCTTCCCTGGAAAGGGAGGGACATGATCATTATCACATCTCAGATAAAGTATCAGGAAACCATTCCTGCAGCACACACCATGGGCTTGTGTTGCTCTCTGGGAGGTTTGGTGGATAAAGCTGGATGATGAACTCCCAGGAGTTTCTGTCCTTTTTTTTTAGTGATACCTGCAGGAGACAATTCCTATTCCATCCAGCACCTTTTCCCAGTGATCCTTCCTGAATCAAGGCCGTGTTACTCCTTAGGAGCTGTGTGCTGTTTGCCCCTTTTTAATTCAAAAACTGGTAGAATTTTTTCAGTCATTCTCTGTTTGAGAAATGGCAGCCAGTGCTTCCAGCTCCTCCTGGGGTGAGGTTTTCCAGGCTGCTCTTGAACTGCCTGATGGAATTGCTCCCAGTTCTGCTGTTTCCTGAATTAAGAGTGGTTCAGAAGTTCAGATGTTGGTTTTGTTTCCCCAGTGCAGCTGTGGTGGATGGACAGGAGTGTGAGGGATCAGGCAGCACTGGGATGGGAATACCCAGATATCCAGTGGGAACTGGCTTAATGTGCCCAAAGTAAACTCAATTCTGTATTTAGTGCCCTTTGCTTTCCCAGTGTGTTTTCCCCCCAAGCTTTCAGACCTCATGTTCCATCCCTGTTCCATCCACTGCTGGAGTTTGGCTCGTGGCTTCTTTCAGCAGCACCATTTTGCTTTTTGAGATTCAGGAATTGGTTTCTGAGGACCTGGCAATTCCCTGTGCACTCAGAATGGATAGAGCAGTTCCATTAGAGACCTGCTCTGCCTAATAAATTCACTTTATTGAAAAAGCCAGCTGCCCTTGTCCCCTGGGAGCTCCATCCCTGTGGAGGGGGTGGCAGAGCTGCTTGGAAGCAGATGGGCTCAGGGCTGCCTTCTTTGTGTGGCTCCCCTTCTCCTCTTGCCTTGATTCCACCACATTCCTGCTTTTGTGCTTTGAAGGATTAATCCAGGATTGTCCTGCTCTGCCCAAGCCTGGGTTAGTCTGGCCAGACCCGTTGCAGGTGCCTGCTCAGGTGAGAAGCCCCAGCCAGATCCAAGGTCATTAAACCAACAGTGAGTGCTGCCAGTCACTGACTGCAGCATGAAGGGATTAAAAAATAGATGGGTAAGAAGACCTGACTAGAAAGAAGACAGGAACAAAGAGAATATTTATGCAAAGTTAGTTTTACTGCAGTTGCTGAATTTGATAAATTTCAGCTTGTCTGTGGTCCTTCAAAGCTGGGCTTGGCAGCAGGAGAAAAGCAATGGCACGTGTGAGAGAAATCCAGGACTTCTGCTTTATTGCACTGACAGAACCAAATTGTTCAATCTGTTGCCTCATCTGTTTCTTGCCATAGCTGAGAGCTGTAAAGGTCAGGCCGTGGCAGCACAAGGAATTTAATGGTTCCCAGGCCGCCCCTCGCAGCGTTCCCAGCTGGCTCCTGCCCCTCTCCCATTGATCCTCCAGCTCCTGCCTATTTTGGGAACACGGGCAGAGCTTTGGGCAGAGCAAGGTGGGATGCTCAGGATGGGCAGTGCCGGGCTCAGCTCTGCTTCCTGTGCTGCTCTCCCAAGGCTCAGCTGGGAATAATCCTCATTCTCCTCAGGAATGGCTGCTGGCTCACATTTCTTGTGGATAAAGGAGGTAGTGAGTGATGCAAATAAATACGTCAAAAACTGCTGTGGGAAACCTCTTCTCTTCCAGGCTGCTCTTCAGCGTGCTGGGCAATGGAATGTCTTAAAAATTCTGAATGTATGGATAAATACAGGCAAAGTGCTTTGGGCATCTCCTCAGTGGATCCTCTGGTTATCCAACTCCTCCATCTCCATTTTCCCATGTTAAATGGTGGAGCTCCCATGGAGATGAATGGCACGCTCTGGGCAGTGTCTGACAAGAGAAAAAACAGAAATAAAAGGCAGTTCTTACTCCCTTCCTGCCTTCTGTTCAACCCTTCACCTTTGCAGGAGCCAGGCTGGTGCTTCACATCCCATTAACTCGGAGGGGATCTCCACCAGAATCCCAGAAAATTCCTAGATGGTCCCTAAATGATCTTTAAGGTCCTTTCCAACCCACACCACTCTGGGATTCTGTAACACTTGCCCCTGAGCATTTCTTGGCTTTTTTGGGGGTTTCTGAGATGAGCTCCCTGCTCTTTTGGCTCCTGTAACAAGATAAGAAGCACAAATGCCTTTTGGTGAATTTTCCTGGCTAAAGCTCCTGGTTTGGCGAATATTTTAATTAAATCTTCCCTGCTCAGCATTCTAAATTTTCTCTGCTATTGCTATTCATGGAGAAGTATTGCCATGACTTGTTCTTCATTTCTGCAAATCTTGCTAAGTTATGCAAGTCACTGTTTGACTTCACAGAAGATCTTTGTTTTATGTTTCAACACTTGGAATGCTGCTGAACTTTCCGTGTTTTCTCTCTTTATTAAAAAGGGGGGAGAGAGGGCGCATTGGTACGTGCAGTAAATGATATTTTTATACAACCTGCATTTCTTCATGTGCCTGATCCTGCAGAATTCCATTGAATTGTGCTTCCCATCCCTCCAGGTGCCATCCTGGGCAGGTCAGAAACACAGGAGTGCATCTACTACAACGCTAACTGGGAGAAGGACAAAACCAACCGCAGCGGGATCGAGCCCTGCTATGGTGATAAAGATAAAAGGAGACACTGCTTTGCCACATGGAAGAATATTTCTGGATCAATTGAAATCGTGAAGCAAGGCTGCTGGCTGGATGACATCAATTGTTATGACAGGTGAGTTTTCCTAGGAATTTTTGCAATTGATTTGTCACTGTAAACTCTTTTGCCTCTCCATAATTTCTGCATCATCCCCTCCACAACCTGTGAGTCTGGGAATAATTATCTTATTTTCACTTGTAGTTAGGGACCAGATTCCATGTGAGTACATTGTGTTGTTTGCAAAATAACGTGTTTTACCTTCTTGAATGAAGCCAGGTATTTCATTTATTCTTTTTCAGTCCATTAATAATAGATTCTGTAGTGCCTTGTTATTGCCAAACGGTGCAAATAGAATTATTGCAACCAGGATGCAAAATTCTCTCGTTGATTTTTCCAAAGTCTTTAGAGTTGGAAAGTCAGCACTTTGTGTCTGCAATTTACCAGATCATGGAAGTATTTTGGCAGTTTATTAATAAGCTCAATGGCAGCTCTAAGAATATTCTAAATTTCCAGTTATTTTGTTGATAACAGATGGTCCAGAAAGAACCCACAAGCAGTAACAGCAGGACTTGGGGTTTGTTAGATGCTGACTGAATAAAGGTCATGACTCTCTTAAGCAATGGTGTTGCAGTTTTTTAAATACTCTACTGGGTTTTATTGGCCCAAAACATTTGTTATTTGGGAAGGCAGAGAATTAAGAAATAGATCCACAGTGGATCATCATTAAAAAGTATTGAGGAATTATTTTGGCAATTTTTATAGAAGTCTTCCTTTGTATTTCTTTAAAGTTGAAATTTTAGAAGAAAGCCTTGCATTCCTTTCTCCCAAATCAAGTTGTCCCCCAGCCCAGGCTGTTTTCTGCTTTAATGACAGTTAAAAGCTCAGTCCCACAATCTAAAAAAAAAAAAGTCCTTAAAATCATGAGATTAAATTCTCCCTTGAGCAAAGAAAAGAAATTGGAAGAAGAAATGAAACACAGGAAGGACAGTAAGAAAGGAGATGGAAACTGAGTAAGTCCTCATTAAGTAACTTGTGCTAATGACAGGCAGTGCTGTGTTTGTCCAGAGCAGCCCAAATCTTATCTCCGGAGCGTGGGGTGCTCTGGGAGCTGTGGGGGTGACTCCAAACAGCAGCAGATTCAGGACATCAAAGAGAAAATGTTCCCTGGAAGTCACAGGACAGGGTGACAGCCAGAGCTGGCTCTAGGGAATAACCCCAAGTTTTGAAGATGAGCCCAAAACCTCCCTGACAATCTTCAGCTGTGTTTAAAATCCTGCAATATTTCTTCAGCCTTTTCCAGTTCTGCTGTCAGGTTGGCTCCTGGTTGCTGTTCTTTCCTGATGGGAATAGTTTCAGCTTATTTGTTAGCAGAATATTAATGAAAAAAGCCATTCTTGCAGTTAATTCAGGGAATAAAACAAGCCCTGTCCCTGAGCATAATGTAGGCAGAGATTGTGGAAATTTTATCATTTCTTTGCAGAGATACAATAAAATTTAGAAATTCTCCCTCTCACTTATCTCCAGCCTTGTTTGATCACTTGCTTGTCCTGTTTAAATCTAGCTTGTAAACTCTTCCTCAGTCTGGTGGTGGTGGTTTTCTTTAACTTTATCTTAAAAATGACAAAACTGTGTTTCTGTTTTAATAAAATTTCATTGCAATATAAAATATCAAAATTTAATTTATCTCATTAGGTTTAGCTGTTATTTTGGTCACGGTCGATTTAACAAAGTTCACCTTGGAAATTTAAAAGCTGGGCACGTATTTTCTCCTGAACAAAACAACCCAGCTCAAGATGAATGAACTTTTCCCCCTTCTCTCCTGCAGGAATGATTGCATAGAGAAGAAGGACAGCCCTGAGGTGTTTTTCTGTTGCTGTGAGGGCAACATGTGCAACGAGCGCTTCTTCTACTTCCCGGAGATGGAGGTCACGCAGCGTAAGTTCCTCCTGACAGCAATGTTCCACATCCTGCTTGCAGCAGCTCACACTTTCCCAAAAGTGCTGCCTTTCCTGCCACAGGCTTCTGGGAGAGCTCTGGGCAGTGCCACTTCAGTTATTCCACTTGGAAAGGGGCTTTCCTGTACAATCAATTAAAGGTACTTCAGCTCTTTCCAAGGGTGGGGAGGAAGGATAATCTGAAATAATTGCCTGGTTTAAGATATAGAAGTTATTGTCAAATCTTACCTTAATTATATGGTTAAGCTCCTTTAAGGGTGTAAATTTTTGGGCCAAAAGCTTTCTCATCCCTGTATCCCTGTGCCAGCCTGGGGACACTCCATTTCTTCAAAAAAGAAGAAAAAGAATTGAAAAGGTTCCTTTGCTTTCTTCTCTTTATCCCAGCTGGACCTTTTGAATTTCACTGTAAATGGACACAGTAACCTCTAAAAATGGGAAAAGAATTTCCTCCCAGATCACAGGATCCTTGTGGGTTCTTCCACTCAGCATATTCTGGGATTCTGAAAGACAATCAAATTAGCCAGACTTAATAAATAATTATTTTGAAAAACAACAGCTGGAAGGTGATTTGATTTTTCCTGCCTATCTTCTTCCAGTCAGGAATCTGCTGGAAAACCAAGGGATGTTAATAACTGAGCTGAAACCAGCAAGTGTCTCATGTACCAAATAGCCAGAGGAAGCTGTTTATGAAATGAAAGAACATTTTCTGCAAGATTAAAATAGCCTTTGTTGACCCAGGAGATATTGTTGTCATTTTTGTCAGTGATGCTGCTGAGGCAATAATTGACATTCCTCTCTCTCCTGAGCCCTCTCTTGCCCCAGGGGGCTGTGGCTGCCTTGGTTTGCTGAGCTCCTGTGGAAATGTCTTCACCTGGAGAACTCCTCCTTGCAGCCAGGCACAGGAGTGCTGGAGGTTGTTGCCAAATCTCTGTATTGATTGGTTTTAGTTCATTAGGTGATGAATTCTGGCAGTGCCCTGGGAGTTCAGCCACCCCCTGTAGGCTGGTGGGGGTTGGAGGCCCAGAATTCCAGCAGGATCTGAGCTATTCCCCTGCTTTCCAGAGTGCTGCCTTAACCAGGTGTTAGTTTGTGCTGGCTAATCAGGTACTGGGAGCCTGCTGTGATGATGGCAGCAGCTGTTAGAAAATCAGGCTGCTGCACATTTCAAACACTGCCTGCTTTTGTTCCTTAAAAGCTGTGTCTTTTTTCTTCTCCCTTCAGCAACTTCCAATCCTGTTACACCGAAGCCACCTCTGTTCAACACCTTGCTCTACTCCTTGGTGCCTATCATGGGGATTGCAGTCATCGTGCTCTTCTCCTTCTGGATGTACAGACATCACAAGCTGGCCTATCCTCCCGTGCTTGTTCCCACCCAGGTGAGCTCCTGCTGCAGGATTTGGGGTTTTTTTAAGGGCCAAACCATTCCTGAAGGGGATCTGTCTCATGGCTGGTCTCTGTTCCCCTCCTGATCTCCAGGTCCTAACGCTTGCTCTCCCCTAAAGCAGAGAATTAAGCTTTACTTAAACAGCCTTATTAATTATTCTTTGATGAATAGATGAGCAGCTACTTCATGTTTTTATGCATCTCTTTGTTTGGGAGGAGAAAAACTGAATGCACAGTGAAGGCTGAGCTGTAGTGCTTAGCTGGAAACAAAAAAAGAGTTCCCAGTTCATCTTGGCCATTTGAGGGGCTCAGAAAACAGCAGCTAAGAGAGGATGAGCTGTTTTTAAGGAAGCCTGGAACTGGGATAGAGGTGTAGGGAATGTTAAGAAAATCTTCATAGCTCAGCTTATGCATTTTGTGATTCCTGTCATCTTTTTCTTCTTGTGTATGTATTTTCTGTTTTGTCCTGAAATGTTTCAGTTTTAGGGGTGTTTGTGTCAAAAGGATGGGGTTGTGGGCTCCACACCTGAGTGTAACCTGGCCATTGTGCACCCAGGCAAACATTCTGGGGCTCTTGTGTGTGGGATTCCTGTTTTGTCCTGAAATGTTTCAGTTTTAGGGGTGTTTGTGTTTCATGTCAAAAGGATGGGGTTGTGGGCTCCACACCTGAGTGTAACGTGGCCATTGTGCACCCAGGCAAACCTTCTGGGGCTCTTGTGTGTGGGATTTCTGCTGTTGGGAGGCTCCAGCTGATGCTGGAGCTGTAATTTGTGCTGCCACTGGAACTCCTCTTCCTTAAGTTATGTCTGCAGATCCAACTGAGATTAGGAGGCTTTTGTGGAAATACTTAAAGCAGGAAATTCTAGAGACCAGAGCAGAAAAGATGAAGAAAATGTGGTTGTGAAAATGAAGAGAGAAATGATTTAGATTTTTGCAGTAGGATTAATTTGAGCTTCTAACTCAATGCAGTGACCAGAATACATGTCCTGTCCTACAGTGATGTTATTTATGATTAAAATGAAAACTCTTGTTATTTTGGGGAGGGTTGCCAAGGATTGATCTCTGTGTGCTCCAGCTCCTGGGATATTTCCAGTGCTGCTGCTTGACAGGAGGGTGCTGCAGGAAGCAGCATTGCCTGGGGTTGATAGCTCAAGTGTTTTGGTTTCAGTTTCTCAGTAATAGATAAGAGGAATTTGGGGAGAGGCAGTGGCCATATGTTGTTGCCAAATGAAAAGAACATAATTTAGAGGAAAAAAGTCTGTTTGCTGTCCTTGCAGAGAGGATTGCAGCTCCTCAGACTCCCTGCAATCTGTCAGCATAATTAGTTCATCCAGCTCCCATTTTATGGATTGGGGACTTTACATCAACCCAGTGGTCTTTGCTGGGAGATCAAATTCATAACTGCTAATTGTGGGGATTATTCCAGTGTGGGATTGACTTCCTAAAGAAATAAAGTCATGGATAAAGCCATGGAAAAGGAAGTGAATGTTAAGTATGTGTGAGGTATCAAGAACTCGAATTCTGATTCTCCTCCTTTTGCTGCAGTTTTTTCCTTGCATGGTTTGTGTTTGGGGCAGGATTGACACCTAAATTTTTAATAACTAGGATAATCAGCTGTTGTGTTTATGCTCAGATTGTATCTTTGGGATAAATGTACCTCGGTGCTTGTGGGGCAACAACATTTTCCTATCTTGTGGTGAACAGGCATTAAGGCTCATGTGGAAAGTCAGGAAAAGCCACTTGTGCCTGAAAAACTACCCAGAATTATTATGTAAATCCAGTGTATAAACACTCTCCCTTATGCAGCAGAGCAGTGGTTCCCACTTGAAATTTAATTACAGCTGGTTGGAACAGGAGACAGGGGAAGCAGGAAGGGAGGGAGAGCATTGGGAACTTCATAACCACGAATAAACTCTGAAATATTTGTGCAATTAATCTGTTAATAGTATGTTTAATACTTGGGGCATGAGTGGAGTTTGTAGGCAAATGGATTTGGTTTAATTCTTTATGTAGCACAGGTCAGATGTACAGCAGGAAAAACAGAGATTGCTCCATGTGAAATCCAGATAAAAGTTATCCTTTTTCCCTTGCTTTATTCCCAGAAACAATGGGAATACTGAGCTGCTACCAAACTTCCAGGAAAAAAAATGAAAGGATGGATGAGGAATGAGCAAAAGATAAAAATGAAGAAAAATAAGCAAAAGATAAAAATGAAGAATGAGAAACGGTGAAAGAATTTGGTGATAAGTAAAAGATGAGAGAGCAAAGGGAAAGAAATAGTTTGGAATATTTAAAAAAGGAAAAAAAAAGAGCAAGAAATACACTGTAAGAAAGGTTTGAACCTGTAAAGAGGCATAAAGGACAATTAGTCTTGGCTTGTTTGTGCTGCTCACTGTGCCTCAGTGCTGTGTGGGGAAGTATCCAGTGAAAGCTGTCAAATTCCATCAAATCTGTCACTTTCTGTGCTCTGCAGTGAGTTATTAACAAATCCGTGTTTGCTGAATGCATCTGTGTGTATGGAAAACACTTGGGAGCTGTTCTGTCTCCTTATTTCTGTTTGCTTTAGCAAACATGAATCCATCATCTGATAAAATTCACCCAAAGAATCAGATTGCTATTTTCAATATTTGAATGTGTGCAGTTTTCTGCAGGAAGAGGTGCTGGGACCTGGTTCCTTTCCTCTGGGGGATGGAGTTGGTGTGATCCAGGTTTCTTCTCCCCAAACATTCCCAGTAAATCTGGGGTGAGGCTGGCAGGGAGCTGCTCTCTTGTGCCTTGAGAAGAGGCTTTGCAGATTCACTCCGTGGCTTTGTGACCTGTTTTGGGGATTTCTTCTGCTATGGTTGAACTCTCTGGGCTCAAAAGATGCTTCAGGGTTTGAATTTGTGACCACAGGAATTCCTAAATCTGCCTGAAGCACCTGAAATTTCCAGGATGGTCTTTCCACCCTGGGCAAATCCCAGTTTCCTGCTGAAGAATGAAGAACTAAATCAGCTGTTCAGGTTTTCCCCATTTTCATCTTCCAAAGGCCACTTTTTTTTCCTTGTGGTTGTTACAGATATTTTAGTAGAAACATTTCAACACTGGAAAAATGCAAGGGAGAGGTGGTTTGGTTTTTTTTTTAAGGATTGAATCCAAACCTGGGAAGATTAATGGCTCCTTGAAAAACACACACAGGGAGAAGCCAGGTGCTTATAGAAAATGGGAAAAGAGATTGGAAAGTTACTGCAGATCAGGACCCCTGAATGTGCAGTGGCTGAGGAGCTTGAAACTGAACTGGATCCTTTCTTTTCCTAATAGAATCCATGGGCTGGTGCAAGTTAAAATCTATAACAGAGGGAAGAATTTGTATGAAAACACCCAAAAGCCAAGTGCAGCTCTTATGGATCAGAAAATGCTTGTGGGTAGCCCAAATTTTGGGAAAACCCCACACTGCTTAGGGTTTTATTGTTCTAATTGGTTCCAAATCTTGTAATAGGCCCATTAGAGTTGATTTTCAGGCAGCATAAACAGCAGTGAGTGTGTTTATGTACATTTGTGTGGGTGACAGGGGTTCTGAGGGGGGTTAGCTGCTCCCAGTGTTTGTTTATCAGAGGGAATTCCTGACAGAAATCTCAGATTTGCATTTCTTTTGTAGCCTGATGGCCTTTAACTGCTGCCTCTTGGATTTCTGCTGGGAGCCTGAGGTGATGCTCTCCGGGCTGCAGGGGAGGACACTGGTTTATAATCCAGAGGTGTTAATGAGCATGAATACATCCTGTAAAGTTTCCATGTGTGTGGAATTTATCAGAGTTTGGGGGAAGCTGATCCCTCCAGGGAGGAGTGAGAGGTTTGGGACAGGGCTCACTCCTCAGAGCTTCATTTTTGCAGTTTCTCATTATGGTCAGAGCACAAAGGTTGAATTCATACATATTTCTGCTTTTTGCTGAGGAATTTCCATCATTCTCCAGAGCTGGAGAACTTTAATAATGAATAGGCCTGGGGAAAAAAGATACTTTCAGCCCCTTGGGGTGGGTTTTGCTCTGCTCTGGAGCTGCCCTGGTGATGGTGGAGGAGATTCTGGTGCATCCCAGTGCTCTGAGTTGTGTCACAGGTTTATGGAATGAATCCTCCTGGATTAATTCTTGGTATGAATTATTTGGAAAAGGGAAGTGTGTGCTCAGCACTCTCCAGGCACAGGGAAAGGCTCCTGTTGGCTCCAGAGCATCCTGTGGGTGTGAAAGCAGAGGGGGAGAAGGGGATGGCAGCTGGAGACAGGGTTTGGATTCCCTCTCTTCCAACATCCATCCCATTCTAAAGGACAAAGGAGATGGCTCAGGCGGGAGAGTCACAGAATTCTGGAATAGTTTGGGTTGGATGGAAACTCAAAACTCATCCCATCCATGGGCAGAGACACCTTCCACTACCTCAGGGACACTTCCACTACCCTGGGCTGCTCCAAGGCTCATCCAGGCTGGCCTGGGACACTCCAGGGATCCAGGGGCAGCCCCAGCTCCTCTGGGAATGCTGTGCCTGCAGTCCATAGGGCAGGAGGAGGAACCGTCTGCACGGAGGCTGTTCAGGAAAAGGGATGGAAGCACCACAAACAGGGTCCCTGCAGTCCTGGGACGTGCCTCTGTCCTGGGTTTGTTCCACACCATCAACAACTCCTGGCATGGTCCATGATTGTTTGAAGGAGTCTTCAATATTGGGATTTATCAGTCTCTGCTGGTGCAGAGTGGTGGAGTTCCCCTCTCTGGGGATGTATTGATCAGGTTTGGTGCTGGAGCCCAGCTCCAAGGTGCTGTTCATTGATCAGGCCCAGTGCCATTGATTGATCAGGCCCGGTTCCGTTCATTGATCGGGTTCGGTTCTGTTCATTGATCAGGCCCGGTTCCGTTCATTGATCAGGCCCGGTTCCGTTCATTGATCGGGTTCGGTTCCATGGATCGATCAGGTTCGGTTCCGTTCATCGATCAGGTTCGGTTCCATGGATCGATCAGGTTCGGTTCCGTTCATCGATCGGGTTCGGTTCCGTTCACTGATCAGGCCCGGTTCCGTTCATTGATCGGGCCCGGTTCCGTTCATTGATCAGGCCCGGTTCCGTTCATTGATCGGGTTCGGTTCCGTTCATTGATCGGGCCCGGTTCCGTTCATTGATCAGGCCCGGTTCCGTTCGCTGATCAGGCCCGGTTCCGTTCATCGATCAGGCCCGGTTCCGTTCATTGATCGGGTTCGGTTCCGTTCATTGATCGGGTTCGGTTCCGTTCATTGATCAGGCCCAGTTCCATGGATTGATCAGGCCTGGTGCCATGGATCGATCAAGCCCGGTTCGTTCATTGATCAGGCCCGGTTCGTTCATTGATCCGGTTCGGTTCCAGCCGGGCCTTTGGCGGTCCCGCTCCCAGGCCGGGATTTCCCCGGTGCGGCGCTGCCCCCTGGCGGGCGGCGGGAGCACTGCAGGGAACGCGTTCTCATCCCGGCCTCTGGAATTTCACCTTTGGAAGTTCCACCTTCCACGTGGCTCTGTGCTGGCTGCAGTAACACGCTTCTGTACACCTGCAATGGGCGTTTCTCGATTAATTAGAAAATAATTCTGTTCATTTTCTATAGAATAATCCTGTTTTCTTCATTTTCCTTTACTAACAACACTGGATTTCTTTGTTGTTTTAAATGATGTGTTTCTGGTGTGGGAAAGTTTTGCTGTCCCCATGAATATTCCTGTCATTAACTCACAAATAATTGATTTTGTCTCCTCTAAGCTGTTTTTGCATCCCATTCTGGTGTAAATAGTAATTTCTCTTGCCTGTGTTTTTTCCCTCTCTGCAAGCACGCCTTTCATATAATGATTGAGGTAAGAGGATGTTTGTTCCTGGCTCTGGGGCTTTCTGGGGATGTGGGAGTCGTTGTTTGCTCTGAATTGTGATTTCTCAGTATTTTGGACAAGCCATTTGTCACCGTGTGTGGTTTAAAAATGCAGTTGTAGCCTGTGGTTTGTGGATCTCCTAAAATTCCCTGGAGTTCCCGAGTGCTGGGGTCAGGATGTGCAGTCTGGGATGGATCCTGGAACTCAGGGCACATCCCACCCACCTGTGCCCTGTCCTTGGCTCTCCCTCCCCATCTCCCCCTGGGACAAATCCACTGGGGTCTCCATGTGCTCATCCTGGCATTTTGGGTGCTGCAGGAACTCCCAAAAATGGATCATCTGGAGAAAAATAAAAATACTCCTTCACCACTCAGTCTCTTCATTTTTCCCACCTTTCCCAGGAAATATTTTATATTTATATTTATATTTATATTTATATTTATATTCATATTCATATTCATATTCATATTTATATTCATATTTATATTTATGTTTATGTTTACTCCAAGTTACTGGGATCCCTCAGTTCACAAATTGGGTCATTCCTGCTCAGCTTTTCAGTGGGATATTGGAAACGTCGAGATTTGAGGTGTAATAAAAATGCTCAATTCCTGTCATCATTAAAGTTCCCTAATTAACACCTGAAATGCCTTGAAAGTGCAGTTTAGAAGAAAATCTAATGATTTCAGTGTATTAAAAATGTAAATATTTGAATATTTTCCTGACTGTGCCTCTGTGAAGAGTTCCCAGAGTTGCTGTTTGGCCTCCTTATCCCAGTCAGGGATGCAGGCTGTGCCTCCAAGAGCTGCTGTTCATGGATTTGGCTTCCACAATGGCTCAGCTGCTCTCTCATCTCCAGACCCATTTTTGAGGGCACCTGAGGAACCCCATTCCTGGAAGCCACCCTTCCTTCCTTAAGGAATATTCCCCCTATGACTCAGCCTGAGGGGAGGTGCACAAAAAGGGATTTGGGCCCTGGATTTTTGGGAAATTTGAGAGCCCAATTTATCCCCCTGCCATCCCTGCTGGCATTGTGACCTTGGCACCACAGAGATCAGCCCCAAAACCTCACAGGAATAATGGGGAGCATTTCTGGAACATGAAACAATTTTCCTTGGAGCAGAGTGAGTTGGAAATATTGTCAGGGAATGTTTCTGTGGAAAATCAGTCCCTGGAGCTGCAGAGTCTGGAGTTAGATTTTAACCAAGGTGCTTATTAAAAATCAGAGGGGGGAAAAAATGGAGAAGTTTCCTTTCCAGTTGTGTTACCAGCAGGAATTGTGCTTCCCACTGGAAAGGCTGTGGCAGGTGCTGGGAATGTGGTGAGGAGAGCCAGGGATTTCTGGGAGATGGGGAATTTGGGCTATGGGAAGTGTTGTGGGCTGATGGGGAATTAGGAAAGCACCAGGTTTGCCACTTTCACTTCCAGCTCTTGGCAGAGATGCTGGAGCTGGGCTCAGCAATTCTTGGAGGTGTTTGGTTGTCCTGGTGGTTGGGGAAGAATTCAGGCACCAAGTGCTTCCAAATCCCAGCAGTTTATTGGGAGGAGGCCGTGGGAAGGAAGGGGAATCCAAGCCACCAGAGCAAAGGGGGATTTGGGATTATTTCCCACAAATTTCTCTGCTGCAGACAAGGCAGGAGGTTCTGAACTGGAGCAGTTCATTAAATCAGGGTTGCCTTTGGGGGATAAATTTGAGCATCTTGTTCCCACTTCCTCTTCTAACGACAACAAACTGGATTTACAAATATTTATTTAGTACAGTTTGTATTTTACAAATTGAGGGCACTGCTTTCCCTGGTGCCTGGAATATTCCAAGAGGGCTCTGGCACAGAATGAAAGGCACCAAGGGAGGGAAATCTTTGCTCTCAAACTTGGTTTTCTGTGCTGCAAATGTTGATGTCACAGCTCCGAGCGCCTGTCGCTGTCACACTGACAAAAGGATTTCCTCCTTTTTGGGGACAGAGCTGCAGTGTGTCTCTAATTTGAATTTCAAATGCTATTTATTCTTTGTCTAGTTATTAATTTGTGCAGTGAGGTTACTCTGCTCTGAATCTTTCTCTGGAACTTGTTCTTTTTAATTTATTTGTTGTTGGATAAGAAGGCAGAGAGGGGCCGTTGATTCCTGCACTGAAACCACTCAGGACTTGTATTCTCAGCACTTGTCTCCATTCTCCCCATAGCCAAGGGTTCTTAACCCCACAGTTGGGCACAAAATGTGTCTTTAACCTGCACAGGATTTGATGGTTTTGATTGAAGTGCTCAAACATTTAACTCTTTACTGAGCACTCTCCTCTCTCTTGTAGAAGCAGCTCCTCTGGTGGTTTTCATTCTCTTGAAAACTGCTTTTCTCTTTGGGGAAAATAGAGGAAAAGGGGGTGTTTTGGAGGGTTTTTGAAAACTTTGGGGTTGGCTGCTGGGGTTTTTATAGAGGGACAAGCTAATCCCACCTGGAGGGAAAGGGCCAGCCCAGAAGGAAGCAGAGCTTTGGCAATAAAATTGAGAATCTGCTTATTCTGTTCAGATGATGTGGTACAGCAAAGCAGAAAATCCAGGGTGTGCCATAAACTGTTCCTGCCCTTTCCCAGGAAGGGAATGGTCCCAGGCTGTAGTGTGGGATTTGGGAATGGGGTTCTGGCTCCATGGATTGCCCTGGGGCAGCTCTGGCTCTCCTCCAGCTGTACAAACCCTGCAGGACAGGACCACATCACCTCTGCAGTGCCATTCCAGCTCATTTCTGGCTGCTGGGATTGCAGGAACTCCCTGGCAAAGCTGGGAGCAGGGAAATGGGGCAGGAGGGGCTGACCCAGCTGTGCTTCTGCAGGGTTCAGGGGTCCCACACTTCACATCAACACAGAAACCTTCCATGCATCCAAGGGGCTCATTGCAATTCCAGCTCTTAAAAATATAACAAGTAAAGCTTGATTATCTTTGTTCCTTAATTTCTGCTGTGCTTTCCCACCTGGTTACAATATTCCTTAATTTTTGCTGAGCTTTCTTCCCACCTGATTAGACTAATCCTTAATTTCTGCCTTGCTTTCTCACCTGATTCCATTATTCCCTAATTTCTTCTGTGCTTCCCCTCTTGATTTCACTATTCATTAATTTCTGCTGGGCTTTCCCACCTGATCCCATTATTCCTTAATTTCTGCCTTGCTTTCCTACCTGATTCCATTATTCCCTAATTTCTGCTGTGCTATCCTAAGTAATCACATTATTCCTTAATTTCTTCCCTGCTTTCCCACCTGATTCCATTATTCCCTGCTCTCTGCTGTCCTTCCCTGCTGCTCAGGTGATTCCCTGGTTCCTGCTGTGCTGTCCCACCTGTTATCCAGGTGTGTCCCATCCCTGCTGGGCCTGTCTCACAATCCCATTTCCCACCCCTTGCAGCAGGGCTGGGCTTTGTCCCTGGCTTTATCTGTAGTGCTCTCAGGGAATGATGTGAATGAATGTCGTTAATTAAAGCAGCATTAATTAACGGTCTCTCCCGATTGCAGGATCCTGGGCCTCCCCCACCATCTCCCCTGATGGGTCTGAAGCCGCTGCAGCTCCTGGAGATCAAGGCCAGGGGCAGATTTGGGTGTGTGTGGAAAGCTCAGCTGCTCAACGAATACGTCGCAGTCAAAATATTCCCCATCCAGGTGAGCAGAACTCTCGGGGTCCTGGTTTTTCCTCACATTAATGCAACTTTTCTTGGCCCAATGATTCTGTAAATCCAAGTGGAAATAGACTTGAGGTGTAAAAAAAGCAGGAAGAGTTCTAGTGATTTAAAATAATAGTTTTACTGCAGTAAACACATTACTGAAACATAAACCCTGTGAAATGGGGGTTTCTAATCATAAAAATATCCAGCATCCGTAGTTTTGATCAGCTCTAACCCACCTCTTGACCAGTTAATAATCAATTAAATAGTGCTTAGAAGGAATGCCCTGAAATGCAGACCCTGGAGTGATTGTTCCAATTAACCACGCCTCAATTAAGTGCCACAACACTCATTGCCCAGCGAGCGCCCTCGCAAAGCCGTGGCTCGCGTTAAACGGATTGAGGAGTTTGGAGAGCAGGGAGTGGTGCTGGGTGCTGATACTGGGATGGGCTTTGCATTGATTAAAGCACCCCCTGCTGCTGGAGCTGCAGGGATTTGTTCCTCACACTGATCCAGGGCTGCCTTGCAGAGCAAACGCTGCAGGCTCTCATTATTTCACAAGAAACTCCACGGATTTTCTGACAGAGCATTCCCAAACTCTGGCAGCTGTCAGAATTCAGCACATCCCTCTGGCTGTCCTGCACTGCCAGGAGCCCTGCCAGGGGGCTCACAGACCCTGGCACAGAGCCCAAGACCCCTGTGACTTCGATTATGACCCATGGGGCAAGTTACCAACCTTGTATGAGAATCTGCAAGTCATGAAAGTATAAGTAGAATAATAATTAATATGTCATAGATTTTTGGGGGTTTTTAGAATGGGAGTTCAGGTGGCAAGATGGAGGAATCTGGGCATGTCCAGACTTTCTCCTTCTTTTATCTTGGCCTCCATCCTCTGCTGTGATGGTGGCACTTTGGGATTGGTTAGAGTAGAAGCTCACTGTCTAACACAGGTGATGGGGATTGGGAAGGAATTGTAAATATTGTACAGGTAGTTTTTAGTATAAAAAGATAACACAGCCCTGGGGCAGGCAGGGTGCCTCTGTCTGTCCTGCTGAGCAGACCTGGGCTGGACAGGAGAAAGAATTTTATAGATAAGGAACAATAAACAACCTTGAGACCAAGAACTGAAGAGCTCTGACTCCTTCTTGGAGCTGGGAAAAGAGAATTTCTGACCCATCTCGGGGTCACTGTGAGCAGCCAAAGCCCTGAGAGGTATCAGCCTCCCCCCTGATGTGCCAGTTTTTGGTGGCTGACTGTGTTTTGTGGGGCTGTGCTTGCAGGACAAGCAGTCGTGGCAGAACGAGTACGAGATCTACAGCCTGCCCGGGATGAAGCACGACAACATCCTGCAGTTCATCGGCGCCGAGAAGCGCGGCTCCAGCATCGACGTGGACCTGTGGCTCATCACCGCCTTCCACGAGAAGGTGGGGCTGGCCTGGCCAGGGCCACAGCCCCACACAGGCTCACACACCTGGGGCTGGCCAGGACAGCGAGGAAATGGGAAGCAGCTTTGGCTTTGCTGCTGGCTTTTCAGTGGATGTGGATTGGTTGCAGTTGGTTTGCAGGCAGCTGGGGAAGTTGGCATGGGGTTTTACTGACAGAGGAGTTGTTTTAGGAGACAAACAAAAATTGATTCTGCCTTTTTTTGGCTTTTTAGAATATGTCTATTTTAACATCCCCACTCTAAACCTGCCTAAAATACATAACCTCCCATCTTGCAGAGATTTTTTGGGGGGTTATTTTTGGTTCACTTTGTTGGTTGAGAAGAATAAAAATGAAGTGATACAGGCTAATTCTATTGTGACAGCAAAAGGAAGAAACACAAATACAATTAATTAAGAATACATTCAGTTTTATGTTGAATAATTTTGATTTCTTTATATTTGTTCAGAGTGTGTGTTTCACTCTGAAAATCTCTTTATATTTGTTCAGAGTGTGTTTCACTCTGAATATCTCTTTAGATTTGTTCAATGTGTTTAACTCTGAAACTGCGGTGTTGAATGATTTAATCTCTCTTTATTCAGAGTATTTCACTCTGAAACTGCTGTTGGTCCATAAAGAAGGACAGTCAAAGGTCCTACAGATGTGAATGGCAGGAGTTGCAGGTTTTCCCTGGAGCAGGGAGGCTGAGCTGGGTGTGTGCCTGTTTCTCTGCAGGGGTCCCTGACAGATTTCCTGAAGGCCAACGTGGTGTCCTGGAACGAGCTGTGCCACATTGCCCAGACCATGGCCCGGGGCCTGGCCTACCTGCACGAGGACATCCCGGGGCTCAAGGACGGCCACAAGCCAGCCATCTCCCACAGGTACTGCCCTGGCAATGCAGGGACACCTGGCAGTCCTGCAGGCAGCCCCTCAACACCTCTTGGTCCTGCAGGAGTTCCTGGAGCTCCCCTCCCAGGCACACTTTCCCTGTGTTATTTAAACAAAGCTGCAGTCGCTGCACACTTGGATGACAACGTTCTCATCCCATCTCTGTGTCCCACAGGCATCATCCATATCCAGATCTCCATATATCCCTACATCCCTATAGCCATCATACATCTGTATTTATTTTAACAACAAGCACAAAATTACACTCCCAGTTACTGTCTCATTTATTCCCATAAAGATCTGCAAGGGCACTCCAAGGTTTTATGATTCTTATTTTTTGTTTAACTTATCTATTTCTTTATCATTTTCTTTTATACCATTCCTTGTTTTATGCTGTTCCTTTTTCCTTAGAGGAAATCTGTATTTTGTGTTCTAGATCTCTAATTTGTGGTTTTTTCTTGAACTTCAAAGGGACATCAAAAGCAAGAACGTTCTGCTGAAAAACAACCTCACGGCTTGTATTGCTGATTTCGGTCTAGCTTTAAAGTTTGAGGCTGGAAAGTCTGCAGGAGACACCCATGGACAGGTAAATCCTGAGTTATCTCCAGGAATGATCCACCTGTTACCTGGATGTGAATGGGAATTTCCCCTCAGGCTCTTTGCACGGCCAATCCCCCCTTTTATCCCAACTGGACAATTTGGACAAGAACTTTTGTAATATTTTATTATTTACTTACTGTTCAGAAACTGAGGGATGAAACTTCTGAGATTTAGTCCTAATGTGGGGGATTCTGGTTGTGGGATTCCCTGGGTGGACTGAAGGCACTTGAGACAGTAGTTCATGTTCAGACTCAAGTGTTTATTTATTATTTCTCATCAGTAAAACAGTCTCACTGCTGT
Organism: Calcarius lapponicus; assembly: GCA_039654755.1. NCBI lineage: Eukaryota > Metazoa > Chordata > Aves > Passeriformes > Fringillidae > Calcarius > Calcarius lapponicus. Next base: position 24,471,209 of record CM077470.1, read on the forward strand.
GAGTTGGGCAGCAAGGCACAAAATGGCCAACAATCTCTTAGTTTAAGACGAAACTATCCAATTAAGAACTGACACCTATTTTCCCTTTTAACCCAATAACTGAGCTGCAATGGGCACTTTTCTGCCCAGTTACCAAATGCCACCCAAACCCAAGAAGAAGCATGAAGAAGAAACCCAGGACAACACCCTGTGCCCTCCATCTTGCTTCCATCCACAAAACACTAAAAAACCCCAAAACCTCAATTTCTCACCAAGTGACACACCTCCACTGCTCTCTATAATCTATTTCACACTTTTGTGGATTCTAGTCTGAATCCATAAACTGAAGTCTGGGAAGCTTTCTCCATGGATGAGGGTCAGAGTCAGTGCTGCCCTGGGGATCAGGGCACCCCAGAGCAGAGAAATATTCCCAGTGCCCTGGGTTTGCACATCCTGAGGCGGGAAGAACCACGGCCGTGTTAATCTGGGACAGAGCAGGGGTTTCGTGTGGCAGCAGGGGGGGCAGTGCCCGTGCTGGGCACGATTGTGGGCACAGCCAGGGATGTTTTGTGCCCCTGCAGGTGGGCACGCGCAGGTACATGGCCCCCGAGGTGCTCGAAGGTGCTATCAACTTCCAGAGGGACGCCTTCCTGAGGATAGACATGTACGCCATGGGCCTGGTGCTCTGGGAGCTGGCCTCGCGCTGCACGGCCGCCGACGGTGAGCGAGCGACTTCCTGGGACTGCCTGACTGCCCTCCCTGCTGGGAGCCTGGGGCTGCCTGGGCAGGGAGCCCCTTCCAACACACTCCACTCTGCCTTCTGATCGTGGCCTGCACTGCCAGCATGGCAGTCTTGCCTTTCCTCTGGTGCTGTTCACAGGGGTCCCGGCACGAGGGAAGAGACGAGGAGCTGACTCCATGTTTCAGAAGGCTGATTGATTATTTTGTGATATATATTATATTAAAACTATACTAAAAGAATAGAAGAAAGGATTTCATCAGAAGGTTTGCAAAGAATAGAACAATGGAATGATAGCAAAAGCTCATGACTCTGAGAGCCTGAGCCAGCTGACTGTGATTGGCCATTAATTAGAAACAACCAACATGGACCAATCCCAGATGCACCTGTTGCATTCCACAGCAGCAGATAACCATTGTTTTTCTTTTCCTCTGAGGCCTCTCAGCTTCTCAGGAGAAAAATCCTGGCAAAGGGATTTTTCAGCAAATATCATGGCTATGCTTTCCCTTTTCCCTTTCCCGTTTAACTGGTGTTTCCCTCTGCAGGCCCCGTGGATGAGTACATGCTGCCTTTCGAGGAGGAGATTGGCCAGCACCCCTCCCTGGAGGACATGCAGGAGGTTGTGGTGCACAAAAAGAAGAGGCCTGTCCTAAGGGAGTGTTGGCAGAAACATTCTGTAAGTGTGACCCGACCGACTTTGAATCTCGTGTTCTGTCCGTGCCGTGTCGTGTCCATCGCGCTGGGCTTTGGGAGGGGTTTCATCATCCCAGTAGGAGTTAAATGGGCTGTGAATGTTTCTCATTTTAGACTGCTCTTTCTGCAGTATTAGAAAGTGAGGGATTTTTTGGTTTTTTTGTGGAAGAAGAGATCCTGGAGTTCCTTTGCAGTAAAATCCCAATTGGTGTCTGAGGGATTTACCTTTTTGATGCACTGGGAGGCTCCAGCAGTGCAGGGAAGGATTTGCCTCCTGCTGTTGTGGAAGAGTTTTTGTTCAGTAGTGCAGAGCAAAGCAGAGCGGAGGCCCCACGGGACACTCCAGGCTCATTCATACCAAACATGCTGTGGGACCCAAAGGCTCCCATTTGGCAGGTGTCCCTTGAAGTGCCCTTTTTGATGAGGGCTGGTTTCCCCAGGGAATGGCGATGCTGTGCGAGACCATCGAGGAGTGCTGGGATCACGACGCCGAGGCGCGGCTGTCGGCGGGCTGCGTGGAGGAGAGGATCATCCAGATGCAAAAACTCACTAACATTATAACAACAGAGGACATCGTGACTGTGGTCACAATGGTGACAAATGTTGACTTTCCTCCCAAAGAATCCAGTCTATGATAGTTGCACTGGTCATGGAAGTGACCACAGGACTCTTCACTGGAGCTGCTACAGCGCACGGACTGCTGGCGTCACTGCTGTTCCAGGTGGCAAGAACGGATGGTAAGTCTCTCTGGAACATCACCAAGAGGTGTTTATCCTTTGTTTCCCCCCCCTCCTCCTCCTCCCCAACGTGGATCCATGAGACTTCCTGCATTCCCTGCTTACACCTGAAGGACGTGACCGAGAACCCCTCACGTGCTGATAAGGAACTTACGATGAAGAATCCAGACCCGAACGGGCTAATGAGCATTTTAAACACTGACATCCGATTTCTTAATCCCTGTCAGAAGAGACTAATTCCTTTAAATGAACTACTGTTATTTTTTTTAAATCAAAAACATTTCATTTCAGATTTAAAAACAACAAAAAAAAAAGGGTAACTTGTTTTTATTGCATTCGTTGTTGTTTATAAAATGACTATTGTAATGCGACTACGACACAGCTTGTGAATGTTCCGTGTGCTGCTGTTCCGTGTACAGAAACAAGAGTAATCAATGGGATAGAGCAAAGAGGCTTCCAAGTATTACTTAACCTCCCTCAACCAGGTATACCTCAGTTCCACCTCGCTAAATTATGATTGACAACACTAATTGGAATAATAAACCGCTCCGTGTTTTGTAAATGATGTATTCCCAATTCCCTGTGTTATTTAAGAAGGGGAAAGCTTCGTGCCCCCAGGAAGTGGCCATTCCTAGAGCCGTGTTTTTAGCCTTTTCTTGTACTCGCTTGTTGTGTATAAAAAAGAAAAAGTGCTGTTTATTGAAAAGAAAATTTTCCTTCCTCTTTTAGTTGAAAGTTTTTCCCTCCATTTCCCAGAGTATCTCATCCATTTATTTAACTGAATACTATTTAGGTTTGCTGTGTCTGAGGAATATTTGAAACCTTAAGCATGACTTTTTTTTCTTTTTTTTTTTTTTTTAATTTTCTCTGAGCTGTGACACTGGAAAGCTCTGAATTCTTGTTGTATTTTTTTTGAAAAAGAGTCTTTTTCCTATTTATGTTTGTGCCGAGGTCGCCGCGCGTTCCCTGTCCCGCCAGGCAGTGGGGGCTGTGTCACTGTTTCAGGATCACCTCAGGAAGCTCAGTTCCCCCAGTTCCTCACCCTCTGCTTGGAGATTTGCAGCTTCCCTCCACTCAAAGCTCGGTGCCATGGGAGGGGAGTGCAGCTCACTGCCTGTGAGCCACAGGTTGAGCCTGGAGTCACTCACAAAGTCCTAGCCACAGATTGCAGATCCTAAATGTTACAAATTTCAGGGATAACCTAGTTCTGCTCACAATATGCAACGACCATTCCGAGGTAACGAAAGGAATTCCAATAGCCAGAGCGCAGACTCACAGAAAATGAGGAAAAACATGGAAATTCACAGCTGCAGCACTAGAGTTCAGGATGGGAAGCCTCGTGCTGGAATTACAGTGACTGGTAGCTGGGTGCCAAAGTGCTTCTCCCAAACGCTGTCCCACTGCAATGATTGGATCCTTCCCACCAAATTCCAAGGCAAATAAACGCTGTGAGCCCCTGGAGCAGAGCCGGCAGCGGCCCGTGGTGTGCTGTGTGTCCTTGTGTCCGTGTGTCCACACCCAGTGTCTCTGGAGAGCAGCAGGTGGCAGCTCCTGCAGGCTGGCTGGAACCTGGATCTGGGAACTGCATCCCTGGGAGCAGTGGGATGTGATGGATAAAGCAGAGCCAGCTCTGGGCAGGCAGGGAGGAAGGAAGGGCTGCTGTTCCAGCCAGGGCTGTGGCACCGCTGCTCATGGCTGTGCCCGAGGATCCTGCTCCAAGGGGCCCTTGGAAAAGGGAAGGAAATGCAGTTTGTGGGGTCCTCTTGGCTGGACACTTCCCTTTGGCTTCCATGTGCTCCACTTTTAATTAAGCTTCACCCAGAGCAGGGCAGGAGCGGAGTTCTGAACAAATCCCAACCACGGACTCCGGGGGCTTTGGCCCCTTCCCTGGCAGAACGGGAGCCTCGGGCTGGTTCCATTCTGGGCTCTTGCAAAGCCCAGGCAAAAACTGAAGCTGGATCCAAGTCCCTCCTTGTGTGTGACCCTCTCCAGGAGCTGCTGTGGGCTCAGGGCTGGCTCGTCCCTTTGGGAGATCCCTGCTCTGTTCCAGTCCCAGCTTCCTGGGATTACCAGCATCATGGAGCTCCCTGAGGAAAGGCTGCTCCTCCCCAGAGCTTTCAATGGCTCAGATCTGCCCGAGCTGCTGTGCCCCAGGGCTTGGGAATGAATTCCTGTTTCACTTCACTGGGAGCAGCAAGGGCGGGATCCAGGAGTGCTAGGGAGGAGTCTGGCATTGTGTGGGCAGTGCCCTTGGTCCCTTCCTGCCTGGCCTCACCCGCTGTGACTGCTGAGGGGGACAAGTTCCTGTCCCATGTCCCAGAGTTGCTGAACCAGCGCTGCCCTTCCTGGGCTATTCCCAAACTGCCCTGAGCATGGGATGACCCAGGAACCGCAGCGGTGCAGTTCTCCAACCTCACCTGTACCCAGTGCTGAGACTTGTCCTGCTCCATCAGCATCCACAATCAGTCATCACCCCTCTCCTCTTTTCCAGCTTTTTTAACCTTTGTAAAGACATTTCTGTTGATCAGGAACACTTGGTACAAAACACAGGAAGCTGCAATACACATCCCTGGGCAAAAGGACGCCAGTAGCATCCTTGATGGAACATCTGTTACCTCAGATACTCAACCAGCAGGACTGCTTTGCTTTCTCCCTCCAGTTTGTTTTTTTCAGTCCATCTCCTCTTCGTTACCTCTCGAGTTTGGTGAGCGATTACTTTAACTTTCCTCTTTGTATTTGTCAGTGTTTTGGGCACAGGTTGTTGTACTACTGTTAAAAGGCACTCGCTGCTTTTCTGCGAGTGCCAAAAAACCAAGCGACCCCCCCCTCGCCCTCAATAAAGTGATTGTTAAATATTGTACAAATACAAATGTATACTCTGCCCTCTTCCCCAGCGGGAAAATAAAAAATGTGACTACTCTGACTTGCAAATGCTTCTTCGAAAACTTTATTTTAAAATAAACACACGGGGCTGGTCCTACAGCAGCTCTTGAGCCAAACTCTTTGAGTTTTGCTCCAAAAAATTGGGTATGGAAAGATGTTACCTTGTACTTGGCACAGAATAGCCCTTGTGGCTGAAGCCTGTTGGATTAAACATTTAATGAAGTAAATTCAGTTGTGATTAAAGATTTAATTGGATACATTTTCCACGTCAAGTCAGATTTGAGATGGAAAAGTGCAGTGTGAGCTGTAGGAAGGAGCCAGGAGGGCAGCATTGCCCTTGGATTTCTCCAAGTGGGAGCTGAGTGTGAGAGCAGGAGTTGGCACCGAGCTGAGCTAAAGCACCTGGGAGTGAGTGAGGCACAGTTCTGGCTGCTGGAAGGGAACAGCAGCACCGTTCTCCCTACAAAATGCCAAATGCATCCAAAAATGCACTGATCTGAGCACCTTCCTGTGGGGAACCATTCCCAGCAGGGCAGGTGGAGCTCAGAGCCAGCTGAGGGAGGAGGCTGCCCACTGCTTGACGTCGGTGGGGCAGTTGGGGTACACCTGCAGGGCGTCCATGATCTGGCTGCTGTCCAGCAGCAGCTTCATCAGCAGGAACTCGCGCTGCGCCCCGCGCCGACGGCCGCTCCAGCGGCTGCACCAGCTCCAGCTGCAGCAGGTGCTCAAAGGCCTTGGGAGGAAAAGGGGCACTGCAAGGGAACAGCATTCCTGCCCCAAACACCCCACTCCCTTCTAGGGCTCTGTCTGACCACCCCAATCTGTGCTCTGGAACGAAAACTGAAATATTTTACAACTCAAAAAAAAAAAATGTTTCAGGCTCACCTTCATGACAACTGGCTTCTCAAAGTTGTACATAGAATGTGCCTTCCTCTGGATGAACTTCTGGAATTCTGCAGCAGCAGGAGAAGAAAAGGGGCAGTCAGAAGGAATAAGTGGGGCAGGGTTTGTGAAGCTCAGGCACTGCTCTCACCATTGTAAACCATCTGGAAGTTGAATGGTTCTCCATCATAGACCTCGTTCAGGTGTTTCATGGCTATGATGAGGCAGATTTCCAGCACAGACAGACCTGCAGGGAAAGACAAGAATCCTGAGTAATTCCCTTGAGCACATCACAGACACAGGGACTTCACCCACCACTTATTCCTCTATTTTTACATGCTCTGGGCTTCACTAATTGCTGTTCTGTATCTTTACTATGTAAAGAAATTCCAGAATTCGAAGTTTTACAGAATTCACAGAATCAACAGGCTGGGAAAGGCCTTCAGGATCATGGAGTCCAACCCAGCCCCAGCACCTCAGCTAAACCCTGGCCCCCAGAGCCACATCCAGGCTTTGTTAAACACACCCAGGGATGGGGACTCCAGCACCTCCCTGAGCAGCCATTCCAGAACTTTATCCCCCTTTCTGTACAAAACTTTTTCCTAATATCCAACCTATACTCCCCTTGACAGAGTTTGAGACTGGAGAAGACTGCTAAGAGAACATTTGTGTGCTGCGTGTTTGAAGCAGAAATGTTCAGGATTGGGCTGTTCCCACCAAAAAGCAAGAACTGGAAGTATCCAGGTTGACACTGTTGGACCCACGGGCAGGTGTGACTCAGAGCAGACTCCCTGGGCAATGCCTGTGCAGCTCACAGCCACAGGAACACTCCCTACACTGCATCTCCCCCACCAGGAGAATTCCAGGCAGAGACTCCACACCCCCCTGCTTCCAGAGCAGTTCTGGGGAGCAGCTGGGCTTTACCATGGACAATGTTGGCCTTGGAGTCGGTGCTGTGCTGCCTGCTGGCCTCCTGCAGGTCTGCAGCCGTCAGCAGGGGGTGGTGCACGGTCACGGCGCTGCTGGCCAGCATCTGCAACACACACACACACACACAGAGCTCACTGCACTCCTGCTGGGATGGACACAGCTCCTGGAGTGACCCTGCAACAGGATAAACCCCCCCCCACACACACAGAGCTCACTGCATTCCTGCTGGGACGGACACAGCTCCTGGAGTGACCCTGCAAAGGGAATGGACAAACCCCACACACACACACAGAGCTCACTGCACTCCTGCTGGGATGGACACAGCTCCTGAGTGACCCTGCTACAGGACAAACCCCACACACACACACACAGAGCTCACTGAATCCTGCTGGGATGGACACAGCTCCTGGAGTGACCCTGCTACAGGACAAACCCCACACACACACACACAGAGCTCACTGCATTCCTGCTGGGATGGACACAGCTCCTGGAGTGACCCTGCAACAGGATAAACCCCACACACACACACACAGAGCTCACTGCACTCCTGCTGGGATGGACACAGCTCCTGGAGTGACCCTGCAACAGGATAAACCCCACACACACACACACAGAGCTCACTGCACTCCTGCTGGGATGGACACAGCTCCTGAGTGACCCTGCAAAGGGAATGGACAAACCCCCCCCACACACAGCTTCACACTGAAAACCCTGCAAACAGCTGGCACCTCAGTTTTCATCTTGCCAGGAAGGTTTTCCCAGCATAAAACCTTAAAGCCTCCTGATTCCAGGAGATAAATCCTCCTGAACCTGTTTATATCCATGTCAATGGATCAGCACCTCAGAGGCTGCTGCAGGAATGACTTACAGCTGTTCTGCAGCTGCTTTTGTACCCAGGGACACTTTCCACTGTCCCAGGCTGCTCCAAGCCCTGTCCAGCCTGGCCTGGGACACCTCCAGGGATCCAGGGCCTGTCCACCCTCCCAGCCAGAAATTCCCAATTCCCAATGTCCCATCCATGCCTGCCCTCTGCCACTGGGAGCCATTCTCTGTGTCCTGTCCCTCCATCCCTTGTCCCCAGCCCCTCTCCAGCTCTCCTGGAGCCCCTTTAGGCACTGGAAGGCTCTGAGCTCTCCCCAGGACCTTTTCTTCTCCCCAGTTTGTCCAGGAACTCCTCACTCATCCCTCCAGAACCTATATTAGGTGCTTTTATTGGGAAGCTGACTTCAGAACAAAAGGTCTCCTTCCAAAGGAAGAGCCCAGCACAGGCTGCAGACACAAGGGGAAAGCTGAGCCTCGGCTCTTACCTGCTCTCAGGGAGGCTCTGGGCTGCCTCAGCTCCTTTCCTGGCCTCCACTGCAGCCACGGGGACAGATTTGGGTGCCTTGCACCAGGAACAATCTGCAATCTTGTAACCAGCTCCAGAAGCCAGAGCAGCACCAAGAGGGCTCTGCTGTGCTTCTCAGGGGGGCTCTGAGCACTGCAGGAGGAGCTGGGAGCACTGGAGCCTGTCCAGCCCAGAGCAGGAGGCCACACGTGTGGGCTGGCACAGTCAGGGGCTTTTCACACTGACACAAGCACAGGGATAGTTTAGGATGGTTAAATCAGTGTTATTTAAATTAGTGTTATTTATCCTCTGTAAAAGTGTCAGTGCATTTGCATGAGCTGTGTTCCAAAGCAGAATTAGGGAGGCAGCTTAAATTTAAAAAAGACCCTCCAAGAGAGCTGCAGCTCCTGTGTGGTGATGGAAGTTCAAGTAGAAAAAACAAGTTTCAATATGAGCAGATGCCAGAATTCACCAGGAACCAAAAACAATCTCAGAAAGGAAAAAAAAAAGGTTTCAAAGGGTTTCACCTACAGTTTTGTTTTATAAATGGAAAGGCTTGGAGAAAGTGAAATAGCAAAAGCTCAGCCCCATGTGAATGGAACAGTCCATCCTCCCAGAGTAACTGCTACAGGACTGGAACTGCCCACTCACTGACACAGCACAGGCTGACAGAGCCTGCAAGGAGCCAGCACTGGCTGAAGTTCAGTAAAATGCTGTTTCAGGCAAAGCTCAGCTAAAGGGCCTGAAAACCTTGAGAGCTGCTCATCCATTCCTGCAGGGAGGTGCCAAATACCCACCAGCAGCAGGTGCAGCGAGCGCAGGTCTTTGGTGTGGTGGAAGAGGTTCTGCAGCACGTCCTGCACGGTTTTGTCCTCTGAGAGATGCTGCAAGAAACAACACAGTGATGTTTTAACCATCTATACTCACTTCTAATCATTTCATACTCACCTGGAAAAATAACAGGTAAATGTATTTTTTAAAGAGCTCAGCTTACACCTGACAATACAATTTTCATGTCCAGCCTCAACTTTCTGGTCTTTCTTGTGACCATTTTACCTCCAGATTCCAATAAGCAAAGATTCTTTATAATAATTTAATTTATTCCATATCACACTCAGCCAGTGAAAGGAAATGCCAATCTTAGGTAAAAGCTTTACACTTTTACTGGTGAAGGATATGTGTGTAAAGTAAATCAGCTTTACACTGCTCTCACTTTAGAATTTTTCCTAAAATCAAGTAGAAAATGCTTTAAGTACCTGAACATTATTGTTCCATTTTTGTGCAAAAGACTCATCGGGAAATTCAGCAGGAAGATAAAGCTGCTTCTTAAATATCTTAATGTATTGTTTAAAATCAAAGGAATTCATCAAATATATCTGTCTGTGGGAGAACCTTGACTTCACTCTCTTCTCCAAGAGCTCCAGGATATCCTTGATGGGAAAAAAAAAAAAGGAAAAACAGTAATTAAAAAAGCAGCTAAATTTGGTGTTTTCTTTGCTACAGCACAGACAAATCCCTCAAGTAAAGCATACTGAAAAAAAAAGGAATTATTGAATTCTCAGGCTTAAAATGTTGTAAGCTAAGTTAAATGTTCTAGCAAGGCCTTTGCTGATGATTTTAATTGATGTGCCTTGCAATGCCACGTGATGCTCCACATCACACAGGATCATTTGTTGCTAGGAAACCCGGCAAAATGTCTCCACAGATTATGGAAATATTTCAGCTACTTAAGGCTGAATCAAACCTTGCAGCCTATCAGGGCTCTGCACGAGTTGTTGTGCGCTCACACCAGGGCTGGCAGCTGACAGCCCACTTGCTTTCTGTCAGCCTGAGAGAATACAGCTTAAAAATTTCAAAAAACACTTAAAAGCCAAAAAATAACCCCTCAGAAACAGCAGCTGTCACTCTGGAGACATTTCCTTAATTCCACTCCAAACAGGGGATAAAAGGTTCTAAATAATGGGTGAGGAGCACACCAGACTCAGGACAGTGATGATGCAAAAGCAAAGATTGTAATTTATTAAATCAACAATTAACTTTTCTATTAACTTCCAGAAATTTGCCCAGCTGGGTATCACCTGATCCCAGTCAAACCCAGACTCAGGCTTTGATAAGAAATTTTAATTATTCTTCCTTTCACAACCCAACCATCTCCAGCACCAACAGGAGATTGTGAAAACAGGAGAAGTTTTGTGAAACTTCCATAGTGTTCCCCAGGAGTTATTTCACACAACCTGCCCACAATTCAACATAATGCCATTGTAAAATCAGAGCAAACTGAACAGGGATCCTGAACTCATTTTCTTCTTTTTTTAAGAGACCACCCTACTGAAGTGGTTTCTTAAAAAAAAATAATAAAGAGATTTAAACACAGTTACTACAATTCTGTCCTTGCCAACTGCTGACCAAGAAATTCAGGAGCCCCTCCAAAGAGTGAACCACAGTCTAATATTGAATGTGTGTCCTTAGAAATGTTGGTTTGCTCCTTTAGCAGTGAGCCTGAAGGCTTTGGGCATCTTCAATCTGCTCTCAGCACAAATTATATTTTTTTTACATCCCCCTTCCAATTCAGAAGTTAGAAAAATGGACAATTGAGCAAAGTCTCTTAGGAAATTAAGGTTCCAGTGAAGGAGAAGTCATTCCAAGTAAGCAAAAAGTCACTTTAAAAAACCTGGAATGAGGAAATGCCATTTCTTACCTGCCTGCAGGTGAGCCCAATCACTGTCACTGGGGTCTGTGCAGACTGGGAGATGTCAAAGAGGTTGTAGAGCAGGGTCTGATTCTTGTGGTGGACAAACAAATCAAACTCATCCAGGACAAACAAAATTGGGCAGCTGCTGCTTCGGTCTCCTGAGAGAAATGTGGAGAGTTAGCAGGGCAAGTCCAGCATTAGACTTCCATTGCTACAACTTCCTTTAATATTGGGGTTTAAAATGCACAGATTTCCTTTCAGCTTTTCACTAAGCCCTCCTTTCCTGCAGGTCCAACAGCAAAAAGGAAAATACATGGAAAAACTGGCAAGGTTTTGTAGTGAGTTTAGTCAGAGCTAACATCACATGCAAGCCTTAGAAGTTACAGCAGTGTGTATATCATTATCAGGTGTATACACTATATTCAGGGTAGTAATCAGTATTAACTGTTTTTTACATTATTTTGTAACCATGACACATTCTTGGGCTAAGTTTCTTCATTCCATTATAGAAGAAAAAACTCCACTTTCCAGTCAACTGACCCAGAGTTTCACAACAGGGGTTTTTAGTGTTTACCTTTCCTCAGAGCTTCAAGGAGGAAGGCAAGGTTCTCAGCAAAACTGCCCTAGACAGAGGATAAAGAAGTTTCAGAACAGATTTGCAGTGTCATTCTCAGAATTGTTTAATTACAGCAAATTCAGACATGCAATGGAGGCCATTCCCTTCCAAAACTCTGCTTTCAAAAATGTCCAGTGGTAAAATCATAAACTCCTCAGGACAAGGACAATGATGGATAACTCTACATTCACCCACTTTTTCCCAGTCTGAAATCCCCAAACTGCCCCAGACAGGCAAGAATTAGTGATCAGGAGAATGCCTGCCATCAGCTACATTCCCAGGCAGCTCCATCCTTCCTGAAACAGCTGCTGCATCCTCATTTCCCAGGCACACACATGGAAAAAGTGCCACCTAACGTGTTCCACTGAGAGGGAGCAGGGTGCAGGGTTTCATTGGCAACTTTATTGAACAGATCAAACACTTGTGACAAAACCACTGAATGGCTGTGCCCACCCTGGTCCAGTTACAGAGTTCTCCCACCCTGCAGCACCCCAGTGTGAGATGAGAAATAATGAACTGAGGACCACAAGCCCTGCCAAAGGGGACAGAAAATTTAACCTCTGGATGCGAGTTACAGACAAGGAGGGACATTTATTTTCAAGCACTTTGGTCACTCTCTTTAGGACTGTGCTCAGTACTCACGTAAATCAGTTTATCTGTGGGAAAAGGGAAATAGCAGCAAATATTTTAATAGAAATTCCATGGAAAATGAGAGCTCTAGGAAGCTTGGATAGGCTTCCTTTTTGGACAGACCAAAAAAGGGTTGATAATATATTAAAGATCCTGCTTTTTGGCTGAATTCTTTGTTTTGAAATGTGAAAAACAACATTTCCAAATTCCCCACACCTCTGAACAAAGTTTCCTTGGAATACTTAAGAAATACTATTAATAATAAATACTTAAGGAATACTATAAGTACTTAATACTTTGGGATAACTTTGGAATACTTAAGTTTGTTTTTTCTGAGGCTTTTTAAGACAGACTTCCCTTTTTTCCCTCCTGTAAGGCACAAGTTGGTGGGTTTTTACAAAAGAGTAAGGATGCCTCAGTCCTGGTCCATCAGCAAAAGGAACCCAAGCAGGTCCTGCAAGCCCCATCCCACACAGCCCCAGTGGCCCAGGAAGGGGTTTTGGAGGGGTCACTGAAGTCACTCACAAAAACTTTGTCCCCAACCACATTTTCCAGCTGCAGCTGCCTGGTGATCTCCTTCAGGGCCACTTTATCATTTGTCTGCAGAAGCCCTGAAAGAAAAGGATCCTTCATTGAGAACTGGCAGCTGTCCTTAAGCTAGAAACTTAACAGCAGCTTCTCCCCCTTGCCAGCCTTACAGAGCTTTTTGCTTTTTTAAAAATCCAACTGGACAGGAGTTTTCTGTGCCTCACAAGTGGTTAATTCTGTCACTAAGAGCACAGAAGTTTCCTTCATATAAAGAAATACAAAGAGAGGCACTTTGGAGCTCACAAACATGTCCATAATTTAGGCTGGACCAAATTGCTGAAAGCAAGAATTTCACTCAGTACATACAAAATACAGAACTGAATATAACAGAACCCTGGATCAATGATGTTTTACTTGCCATTCAGATGGACTTCCAAGAGGTTCTCTCTCACTTGTTCCATTTCCCTGAGGTCTTTTAAGACATGATTTAATAACTAGGAAAGAAAAAATACAGAATTTCTGTGAGAAGATTAATTTTTTAGCAGCAAGGAAGGTGTAATTACAGATATAGGATAGGAAACAGCATGTAAGGTTTCATCAGGGAACATGTTTGAGTAATTTCCAGACTAAAACCCAAAAATGACAACTTGGCATTCACCAGCCTGTGGCAATTGCTCACTCTGCTGAACTGGGAGGGAAAGGAAAATAACTCTGGTATTTCAGTCACTTATTTTTTGGCTAATATCTGGGGCTTTTGCCTCATTCAAAAAGCTTTATGAATTTGAGATGTGAGAGAATTTGACTCTTGAGTTGGTGCCACATTCAGCTTCATGGATTCTTTGGATGCTGTAGAAAGAAACTCTCTGCTTTAGATCTTAAAAGAAACTCTACTTATTCTCTTCTTCTGGAAGACAAAATTAAAACTGCACAATTGCACCACTTGCTGCTTATAAAACTCCCAAATTTGCTGTCCATCAAGAACTTGTTACTAGTAAAAACTTGTATTAAAATATCTGTAAGTAGTGGAAATGTTAAATTTAAAAATGAAAAAGCTACTATTTGCTTTGGCTTCTTCAGAGGAGGATTTGTAGCTCCCACCTATGTGCAAGTATAAATATATAAATACACAAATATACAAATATATATAAATATATAAAAATATAAATATATAAAATATATATTTATATGTTTTATATATAAATATATAAAATATATATAAATACATATAAATATACAGACACATGATTTTCTTTACTCCAGCATCTTTCACTTGATATATAAAAAGGAAGTAATTCATTCTGCATAGGTGATTTTGCTAACTTATATTCTGTCTGAAAGGACCACAAATTTTCATCACATCATTTAATGTAAACATTTAAGACTTGAGTGTTTGAATAAGTATTAAGCACTTAAGTTAGAGGTCATCCCTTTATGTGCCTCAGCTAAGGGGAATCCCTTAAAATACAAAACCTACACTAATAAACCATAACCACCAAAAGTATTCTGCTCCATGGCAGGTAACAATATTCCTGACCATTCCCTGCATACACACAGCTGTGGAGAAACCCACCCCTCAGACTACTCTTTTTAGAGATTTTAGATGCCTTTTCATCATTTTTACAGTGAGGGCCCAAACCCAGGTTAATTAAAGAGTAATCAGAACATGGCTTTAATTGCAAAGACAAGTGTTAGAAACAGATTTCTCCATGCTGTTCCTGAAGAGAACTCCCACAGAAAGACCTGGAATGTTTTGAATCTCTATGCAAAGCATTAGCAATTCTCTCTGTAAAACCAGGCAGAGCTGCAGAGGCTCCCAGGACTTGAGTGAGGCTCTGCTGAAGCCACACAAAGCCCCAGGAGCTGCTCCTACCGTGGTTTTGCCGGACCCCCGGGGGCCGATGATGAGGGCGGAATTGCTCTCCCCCGTGCACCGTGGTTCTCTTCAGCAGCTCCAGCAAATGTCTGGGTTGGAAACAGAAATAGGCTGAAAACCTCAAAGCTGACAACATCCCCCAAACCCAGAGAAAATTCAAAGAATAAAACTCCATCTTGCTCTGAGAGCCAGCACTCAGGGCATGCAAAATGTAATACAATAAAGTACAAGGGGCTCAGTGATCAGAGCTCTTAAAATACTTTAAAATATTAAAACATGCCCAAGTTCAGAGTATCACTAATTCATAAAGTTCTGCAACTCTCTGCTGTGAGAGGACAGACCTCAATAATGATTTCTTTCTTTAAGAAATAGATTGCTTTCTGTGCTACCACTGTTCCTCCCCAGCTGTAAATTACCTGCAGACAGACTCATCACCCCAAACCACATTTACAGTGCTTACAGCGGCCAAGGACACCTGCAATTCCCAAACGCCTGGGAAAGGCTTACACCCCAATAATGCAATTCCCAAATGCTTCCACATCAACAATGTGCTTTGGGAATGTGGGATGCTGACACCCTGCTATTGCTTCTGAAGGGGTGAGGGAGTCAGCCAACACCTGTGGGTTTGGTCCCTGTTTGAGAGCCAGCTCCGGCCAAGAGCCCTGGCACATCCTGGGAAGGGAAAATCAGAGCTGGGGAGTTCCCTGTGTTCTCCCTGCAGAGCAGGACACAGCCTGGAAATTGCTTTTCAGAATTCCAGTATAAATGGGGGAGGCTTGTTTTGTAAAACTGACATGCAATAAGATGTGAGGAAATGTGAGCTCACCTATGTGAGCTCTGCAGGTACAGCACGCTGTTTTAATAATTGGTTTTGTCCCTCTTGTAATGAAAACTTGTGCTCACATCAGGTGATTCCACTTATTTTAAGTCAGCCTTAGAAAAATTAATTGTTTAAAAACAAGTTCTTTAAATACATGTTTGTTATCTGCAGAATTTGACCTGCATCTGTAAAATTACCAGTACTGGGACAGTGTTATTGTCCCACTAAATCCCTTCTTCCTAACCCTAAATTCCCCATCTGGATGGCTCCAGAAGCAGGTTTAAATATGGGTTTCTGCTTCAACAAACATGATGTTGCCACAGAAATTTTAAGATTTACTCCTAACACAGTTCACCAAGAAACAGGAGAAAATCTGAAGTAAAAATAAAGTATCACAACAAGAGAATTTAACTTCTTGCTTTGCCAGGCCATCACACAGAGTCTTAGGACATGCCCTGAGAATATCAAAAAGAAAAGTGCTTCATGAATGAGAGATTCAAAAAAAGGATAAGAAATCCAAAATTCAGAGCCTGACTAAAACAGAAGGGAGCAGTTGAATAAAAACTGTCAAAATCTGAGGCAAATAATTGTTAGAAGCACCAGGCTGGAAGTCATTTAAGCCTGCATCATTTAGTAAAACAGAGAGGCAGAAAATCCTGACTTCAGCAGACAATTTCACTACAACAGTGAAGTTAGAAACCCCTGAATCCCAGAGCTGCTCACTCACCTGTACTGCTGCTCCATCCCAAACAGGTTTCCAGCAGCACAGTGGTGACAGAATCTTTCTCGTAAGATTTTTCTGCACCTACGGATGTAACACAGCACAGGAAAAACGTCTGGGGCTGCAAACAGCAGAATTTACCAATAATGTCACTGCAGCAATAAAATAGCAGCAAATCAGGCACTTTGCTGGTGTTACAAATATTCTATAATACATAAATTTTTACTGGCACCAATGATAGAAGGGTCTTGAAAGTAAGAATAAAGTTGCAGGAGGCAGAATATTGTATAAATGTTATAATAAAGGAGAAAAAGCAATTAGAAGATATTAAAATACATAAGGAATCACTGATCCAGGGGTCATTCCTTGCAAGATAAGTTGCAGTTTTTAAGCAGCAACTTTAGGAAAACAGGAGAATAAAGGTTTAAAAAAACCAAACAAACTAAAAACTGATTTGGCAGCTGCTGTCCTGCTGCCAACATGTCCCCTGGGTTCTGTTCACCCTACAAACGAGAAGATTAAAAAACCAAAATGGATAAAAACAGATTCATGCAAATCTGTGGCCACAAACAGTTGCAAAAGCACAAGACCAGCCTTTAAATGTTTTACTACATTTTTACTGTAACACCTGAAGCAAGCAACAGGTGGGAAGCTGAAAAAAACACAGATACAAAAACCATTTAGTGCCTCAACAATTGTATCCAGGATCTGTACAAGTCTTTCTAACTGGTCTAGGAAAAAAAATACAATGGCGTGAATGAAGAGGGTGGAAAAGTTCCGTAAGTTGAAAAGAAAATAAAAATAAAGGTGTAACTGACCTGGGAAATGCACTCAGCACTTTCTGCACTGCTCTCCTTCAGCTTTCGCTTGCTCATTGCGGAAGGTTTCATCTTTGGAGAAAATAAACATTTTATTAAATAGCATTGCTTCCCAAACAATCCCAGTCAGAAACTGTGCTTAGATGTTGGTCATTTTTAAGGACTGTAATGAACATCTGTTCTTAACTAATAAAGATGCAACAGTCCATCTTCCTAGTGAAAAAGAGCCAAAACACTGAATTAATTTCAAATTTATTCCTGATAACATTAACGTTTACACACTTCTCCTAAACAGCACTGGCTTTAGCATGCTTTAGAGAGTTTAAAATAAACAGGATGCTTTAGAGAGTTTAAAAAATAATGTCCTTATGTTTCTGCAGCTGGAACAAGCTACAAGCACGTGGGAACACATTAAGACACAACAATTAGGTTTGTACAGAATAACTAGCCATCCTCGTTCATAAGTGCAGCTTATAACAATAAGCACAGCATCTCTCTGGACAAGCTGGCTCTGAAGGGGTCCTAAGGGGATTTGGGGGGGGTCTCTGAAGAGATTTGGGTAGATCCAGAGGGGGTTTGAGGGGAAACCTTTAGGGATTGGGGGACCTTGGGGGGGATCATGATTGAGAAGTTTGAGTGGGTTCTGAGGGGGATTCAAGAGGGCCTGAGGGAGGCTCTAAGGGGGATTTGGGGGAGGGCGAATTACAGGTCTTGAGGGGGACTGAGGAGTGCGCCTGGGAAGGGTTTGGGGACGGTCCCGAGGGATTTGGGGTGAGGAATTTATGGGGCCTACGAGGGTCTGGGAATGCTCTGAAATGGAACGGGAATCGGGGGAGAGTGTCCATTTGGGGAGCGATTTAGGGAAGGGCTGTGGGAATGGGGAAGGTGTGGGGTTGATTTTTCGGGGCTGGGAGAGTCTGTGAAGACCCCAATGAGGGAATGAAGAGCCCCCAAAGAGCCTGGGAGTGTACACGAGGGGCTGTGGGGACGCTGGGGGCGGGTTTTGGAAGGACCTTGAGAGGGCCCATGAGGAAATGAGGAGGGGGCTACAGGGCTTGGAGGGCCCTGTGGTACTGTCAGACCCTCACACCTCCCCTCACGACGTTTCCCGCCTCCTCTCCGTCACCTGAGGGCGGCCACCGCCGCTCGCACGCTCCCCTCAGCCCTCCCCTCACCCCCGCCCGGCACCCGAGACCTCCCCCCCCCTCCCAGCAGCCATTCATCCCCTCAGAAACCGCTCCCCCGTTACCCTCCTCACAGGCTGCATCCGCGGCTCCCTCAGAGACGCCGGAGCCCGAGCAGATGAAGGGCGGGCGGGAGGGCGCATCCTCGGCTGCTGGGCACGTCCCTGCCGGCGGAGGGGGCAGGCTGAGACTGAGGCTGAGGCTGAGACAAACGCTGGCTCTCCCCTCTGCCCGCCCCCCTCACCTGCCCGCGCTGCCCTCACGCCGCTTTCCCGCCCTCTCCTCCCTCACCTGAGGGCGGGACCCCGCCCGCTCCCACCGGCCCCCGCGCGCGCCGCCCCCTCACGTCACCGCGCGCTCCCCCGCTCCCCTCCCTTCCCCTTCCTCCCCTTCCCCTCCGCTCCGCTCCCGTCACTTCCTCCCCGTCCATTTCCCCCCCTTCTTCCTCCCCCCTCATCCACTTCCTTCCTCCCTGTCCCGGATCCGTTTCCGGGAGCGGCGCGCGCGGCGCTGTGGGAAGTCGTCGTCTCCCCCCCCCCCCCCGTTTCCCCCCCCCCCCCCCTTCCTCCCCGCGGCCTCCCGAGCTCCCCCGGGGCGCATGCGCGGTGGCGGCCGCCGCTGCTGCCTCCCCTCCTCTTCCTCCTCCTCCTCCTCCTCCTTCTCCTCCTCCTCCTCCTCCTCCTCCTCCTTCCCGACAGCGGCGGCGGCGATGAGGAGGAGCGCGGGGGGGGGCGGCGGCGGGACGGCCGGTTGTTCGCGCCGCTGAAGGGACACGAAGCAGCGCCGCGCCGAGGCGGGGGCGGGGGGGCCCCGAGTCGCTGCCCCCCCCGCAGCCCCGCCGGGGAGTTTCTTCCACATCCCCCCCAAACACACCGAGACCCCCCCCCCCCCCGTCCCTCGGGGGCGGCCCCGCGGAGCGCCGCTCCCTCCTCCTCCTCCTCCCCCTTTATTACCCTTTGTGTGCGTCTCCGCCTTCCTCCCTGCGCCCGGGGGCCCTGAGGTGAGTGCGGGGGGAGCGGCGGGGCGGGGGGGGCTGTTTGTTTACCCCGTGTTTACCCCCTGTTTACCCCGGGGGGGCACCGCCTGTCACTCCGGGCCCCTTCCCGGCGCCCCCCGCCCCAGCTTTGTTGTCGGGGGATGCTCCGGGGATGCTCCTTCGGGCCCCTCCGGAGCGCCAGGGGAGGGGGGTGACGGTGGCGGGGGCGCCGGGCAAAGTTCGGGGTGGTGCGGTGGGTGCCGAGCCCCGGCCGAGTGCCCGGAGTGGTGTTTTCCCGGGATAACAGGGAGCCCCGGCGTTGCCCCCCAGGTTCCAGGCCGTTGTTTGACTTATTGTTTGAGTTATTAAACCCCTGCGGTGGTGAAGGTACAAAGACCACTTGTACAAAGACCCTTTCCCGAGCTGAACTTCCAGGGGATAGACAGTCCAGGAGCTGGACTTGGTGTTTGTGAGGTTGGGATGTGGTTTGGTGGCAGCCCCTGGTTTATCGGTGGTGCCCGGCTATATTTGGTCAATGGTTTGTTCGGATATATACGTCGGGATGTGTTTTTCCATGGCTTTCTGCTGGGAAGGCCAAGTGTCTCCATCCCCGCTGGCTGTGCTGGTCAGGTGCTGCTGGTGGACTGGCCTGACCATGTTTTCTGCTGGTTCCAGGGAAACTTACGTGTTCAGACGTCTGAAAGAGGTTAAAACGTAATGGCTTTAAATGTCAAACTAAATTCTGGACTCGAGGAAATGTTGGGAGAAGCCTTCTAGATGTTTGCGAGGATCCAGAAGTAAGAGTTGGGGCATTAACACCAAGTTGAGATGAGACAGTCCCCTACGCAAGTAGGATGTTTATATTGAAATCGCTGTTGTCTGCTTATTTCTGGAGCTTAATTATGTCCTCTGTCATTTCCAAAAGACGGTTGGAGTGCTTTGGTTTATTCTGGGCTTATTATTTTTGGTTTATTAAGTGCTGAGTGCGGAACCATGGAGCAGGCCGTGAGTGTGTGTTGCAGAGGGGCATCCCAGTTAAATGGTGGTCAGCAGAGTGTGTGTTGCTGTGCCTCGTGCTGAAGGATGCCCACAAGAAAGAGCTCTCCTGGCACGCTGGGCTGGCTCCCATTCCTGCTCTGTACCCACGTGTCTGATGGGAAGCAGCAGTTTTGGGGTCAGGCTGGGAAGAGTTTGAGAGATCTAAAATTTGATGGGGTGGAAGGAACAGGAGAAGACCGGAGCTGGATTGATACTGGACGATGTTGTGATGGAGAATTGGAGGCAGCAGCCATAACTGGAGCTCTTTCTAATAGTTTGCTGTTAGTTTTCTTTTTGCTTGTAATAACTTTGGGTTGAAACACAAAACCTTGACGGCGTCAATCCCCAAAATTACCAGATCTGTGTATAAACACCCATGATTTAAACATGTGACTCTCCTTCTAGTTTACCACAGGTGGGAGCTGGACAGCAAAAGCCTGTCCAAGAGGAAAGGCCATAATTTCATTATTTTATTTCATGACACTGCTGCTTTTCTCAGCCTGAGATCCCATTGATCTGCTTTCCTCTGTACATGGAAGCCTACAGTGGCTACAGGATTACATTCCCCGTGGATGTAGAGCTGCAGCTCTGCCCCCAACTTCCACATCCTACAGTAATTATTACAGGGATTTAACCATCTCCTTGTGTTTTGGGCTTTAAAGTACCTATGGTTTGGTTTAATATGGGTACACAGTGAAATTGAACAGGATTC
The DNA here is from genome assembly GCA_039654755.1 of Calcarius lapponicus. Lineage (NCBI taxonomy): Eukaryota > Metazoa > Chordata > Aves > Passeriformes > Fringillidae > Calcarius > Calcarius lapponicus. The sequence goes on from CM077470.1 coordinate 24,491,987, forward strand.
TGAAGCTGGGCAGAATAATTTAGGATTTTTTCTTGCTTTAAGTCCTAGAGATAAAATTACTGATAAACCTTCATTTCCATAGGCCTCCAGTCCTGCAGCCAAGTCTGTGCTGGAGGGAGAGCTGTGGGATTGAGGTGGGAAAGGCCCTCTGAAGGAAGCCCTGGGATTCTGGGTGGCAGTTCCTGCATTTCTGCAGGGGTCTCAGTCTAATTTGGGCCTTCTGGCTGCTGTCACAACCTCCCAAGAACTGAAGGAATTGAATCTTTCAACCTGTGCTAGGAAAGATTGTGACTTATCAACAGCTGTAACTAAAAGGCGACACTGTTTCCTTTTATTTGGGTTCCTAAGCTCTTTTTGCTGCTATTATTGAGATATTTACAGGTGCTGATTGCTTTTAGGAAACCTTGGTGCGGATTTTCCAGTTCTTTATCTTTGGGGACAGAATTTATAATTATTTTGTTGTATTCTGGGTCAGTGGCTTCCTGGGCAGCTAGTTTGGAATTAGCAAGGACCTGCCATGGCTGTGCTGAGCGTGAGGATGCTGTTTAGGCCTGACTTTAATAATGTTTCTGTGGAGTTTGCTGCCATACCTCCCTTCCTTTGTGGACAAATGAGTTGGTCTCTATTTGGATTAGGGAGGCGGATGTTTGAGGAGAATCTTTATGATGCAATACCTTCAATAATTGAACTTTTCTTGCTGTCCTTTCATTCTTGGGCTGTGGAGGGATCAGTGTTTCTCCTTGTTCAAAAGCACAGGAGATCCTGGCATCATCACAGTCCTCTCCAGGATGGAATGCTTTGGGATTCAGCTGGGTTATTTAATTCGCTTTGTCGGTGGATTTATGGGTTTTTTCCCCTACTGTTCCTCATGGTTATTCCTTCTCTGTGGAAGATCAGTGGCTGGAATCCAGTCTGTGAGTCCACCAGGAGTTTGTGGCTCAGCAGGCAGTGCTCCCTGTGGATGTTCCCTGTGGAAAGCAGCAGCCAGGTGGGAGGCCCCTGGTGCCCATCTGGAGCCCCACTAATGTCCCAGTGTCTCTCCATGGGCTTAAGAGGCCACGTGCACAAAGCAGTTCAGTCTCATCTGTTCATGGCCAGGGACACGCGTTTGGAAAGTGGCAAAAATCCTGTCAAAACTTCAGGGAAGTGGGGAATTCTGCTTGTTCTTTCAGGCTTGTTGGGTTGTCTGAGGGTTCAGTTTTGTTTGGTTGTCCCTGTGTTGGTTCTTGTTCTGTCCCAGTGGAAATCAGAATTACCATTGATTTCAAAAATAAAAAGATACAGGATACATTTATTTCCTTTTTAATGCTCTTATGTCATTAAGGACCTGCTTATTCTTTTAAAGAGTTACTTGAACGTTGGAAACCACAGGCTCTCATTGGCTTTTCTTGGTATTTATTTATGGAACTATTAGGTGGAATAATACTGCTCAATCAGTTTCAAATGGACCTGGTATTAGGGATGAAATTTTGGAAGAGCATTGGAAATAGCTTTCAGGATGCTTTAATTTTTCTCTGTGTATCTGGAGCTAAACGAAGAGGGAATAAAACAAAAAGCAGCGGTTAAGAAATTGAGAAGTGCTGACTCTTTCCCTCTTTTGAATTCCAAGTTCTTTATTATAGCAATTCCTATTTCTTGATGAATCGTCTAGAAAGGAGTTCAGACTTGGTACTATTTTTAAATCAAGGTGAAATTTGTCAAAATCACTTGGACTACAACATTAAAAAGTGTATGAGTACACATGCAAATGAGTCTAGCTGCATACACAAATACGTAAATATACAAATGAGCATCTACAAGGAGTTGTAAAAACCACTAATTGGAACTTTTCAGTGCTGCTTTAGGGTCCATTGTGAGCCCCTGAGCTGCAGGCTGGCAGCAGGAATCACTGAGAGCCCTGCCATGGCTATTCATAGAGCTTTGTGAAATGAGTTGGTCATCTGGGTTTATCTGCAGCCTGACAGGTGTTCCCAGCCCCAACATCTCCATTGCCTCCCATCCTTCCCATGGGAATGACTGAGGAACAAATCCTGCTCTGGCTTCAACTGTTGGCTCTTTAGCTGGGAGCTGGAGATGCCCAAAATATATTTCTTGTTTGTTTGAGGGGGTTTTTTTCTGAAATATTCTGTTTCAGGAGCTTTAAATGTGCTTAAAAATGAAGTGGTAAAGTGCTTGAAAATTCTTTTTTATGTTTCTAAGCAAACCTTTATTCTTTCATTTATTACTCTGGTTAAATTCAATGTGCTGTTTATTTTATATATTTTTATTTTCTAGAAAATGCTTTAAAGTAAGCGAGCAATATTTTAAAAATTCTTATCCTACCATAATATCTGATAACCAGAACTCATAGAAGCAATATATTAATTCATTATTTTGCTATGAGGTAAAATTGAAGCTTGGGCTAAAAAAAAGCAAACACATATATATTGTCATAATTTTTGCTTAGTCTACATTTTCACTGGCATTAAATGCAGAATTATTTTGGTGTCTGAGTAATCTGAAATGTAAATAGCATCTGAAATATGAGGGCCCTTCCTTTGCAGCATCAGTAGCGTAGCCTCGCTCAGGAAAATTCCCAAGTGAGGGAAGCAGAACAGTTGTCAATTGTTTGCACAACAAATCCTGCTGGATCAAATGGTGATATTCCCAACGTTTAGATCAAGGAAGGCACAAGATAATGTTGCCTTGTACCCCACTGCCAAAGGAAACAAACACAGCCTAAGTTAGGAGAAAATTTGGCCAGCTACAACCTGGGCCTGCATATCAGAAATACAGATAGGCAGAATTTTCCATTCATGCTGCCTAATGGTTGAAAAACATGGAAATTCAATTTCACTTGGCCAATTTCAGACTTGGTTTTTAAGCTCTGGTAGATCATTGCCAGCATGTTATTTAGGATTATCTGTTGTGACAAATCAAAGGCTTGATCAAAATCCGTGAAATGTTTGGGTTTCTCTTCATCCTTGAGGCTTTTACCTGTCTACCTCATGTATATCTATATATATCTGTATATATCTATATATTTATATGGATATATATATATATATATATATATTTATATAGATATCTATATGTATCTATATATATTTATATAGGTATCTATATGTATCTGTATATATCTATATATTTATATAGATATCTATATATCTATATCTATATATTTATATAGATATCTATATATCTGTATATATCCATATATTTATATAGATATCTATATATATATATATTTATGTATATATCTATCTATATATATATATACATACATAGAGGTGACTAGGCCCACCAGAATGAGTACAAATTTCATGTGTTTTGGCAAGACTGATTCTGTAGCTTCAGTCTAACCAAAACACATGAAATAATGAAAATAATAAACAAAGCCTTCTATTTTTGGTTGTGTTTGTCCCTAATCTAGTTAATTTAATTGAATTTAATTTTTATTTTTAAGACTGATGCAATGAAGCTTTATGCATCTATCTAATTTTTTTATATAAGCACACTGTCAGTTTAAGGAGATAAATTTTACTTATTTTAACTGTGTGTAGAAGAGAAACACAAAAAAATATTGTGCTGGATCTTCTCATTCAAACTCTAGATAAGAATTTTTTTAGTATCTGCTATTTTTGGAAGAAAACACTGCAAAAGTGAACAAATGAGATCATTGATTCAAGAAACAAAGTAGTCAGGAATCTGTAGTGAGCTGGTTTTTTTAGAACAGAACTTCCTTTTGTCTTTTAGGGTTGGGGGCAGGAGAGGGATATGTTGTTCCCTCGTAATCTTTATGGGGAAGAGGCTTGGATCAGATTTCAGAGGTGGATGTGTTGGTGATGCAATGTGGTGTTGTCTTGTTGTTCCTGAACGTGCCTGCCTGGAATGGCAAATATTGTAAAGTTTTCTGGCTTTTTAGGAAGGCTCATCCCATGTTGCTCAAGGAGCAAGCTCAGAAAATATGAATTTTCCCCATTTATGCTATGCTAGGAAAGGTTTGGTTTTTGGAGATGCTGTTTAAAATGACTTTTCCTCCTACATTTTGTCCCAGGGGAATGAATGGCTGAGTTTGGGAGCTGGAGCCCAGGGGAAGGGTTTGTTGGTGCTGATGGCAACAGAGCCCCTGGCCATGGCAGGAAAGCCCCAGTGAGAGCTGAACCTTCTGTGGGCTCAGATCAGCCTGGCCAGGGAGCTGCAGAGGATCACAGCCAAGCACTGGCCTCTGATTGCCCCCAGAAATTCCTGCCACTGCTTCCCTTCAGGCTCACAACTGGACACACTGGATCTGTGGTTGGCATTGTGGCTCTTCAAGGTTTTCAGTGGAAATTTTGTCCTAAACACCAGAGCAGGTATCAAAATCCTTCCAGCACAACCCTTGAATTGGCCAAACTCAAAGCACAGTTGGCTTTTCCCTGCTGAGATAATTTAAACACTGAGGCTGGGAAATCCCACCTGCTCAGGGTAGCCAGAACGGACAATAAAATGAACCAAAAACTAAACCCAAAAATTCCATAACACTTGGAACTTGGGAATGATGTTTAAGGACTGTGTCCTTAAAAATCTGTGAGTTGTTGGAGCCTTTTAAAAGCCACGTGGCTCCCCTTGAAGCTGCCTGGGTGTTATTAAGTAATAAAGCAGGGCTGTGTCTGTGGGCCAGCTGAAGCAAACCATATCTGGGCTGGAGGCTATTGGTTCCTCACCTCTGTTTTAAAATTAGTCCAATCGTTTGCAGCGTGATTCATTTCTAAAAATGACTTGTCCATCTGTGCAGGGTGCCCTGGCTGGAGCCTTGCAGTGCTGCTGGGGCTCTGCTGGAACTTGTGTTACTCTCAGGACATCTTGGAGCTGTTGTATCCCACTTTTCTTTGATAAATATGTTAATTCAGGCATTAAGTTGGGTAGAAAAACTGTGGTGTGGGTGATTTTTAATTTTTGGAAATAGCTATTCGATGTTCCTACTCTTGAGACTCTACTAGTAAAAAAGTAGATATGAAATCTTCAAGGAAAAAGATAAATATAGTAATAATATCTATTCTGTTTTCACTGCTAAAATGTTTATCACCTTCTTAGGTGCTGGATCAAGCCCTAAATCTGAAATTTTATGAGTTGCAACTTCACAAAGGTCTTGGGGAACAAAACTTTAACAAAGTAATGCTCCCCCTAAAGTTGGGCAGCTCCTTCATCAGCTGCCCTGTGGGTTCCTGGGGATCACCTTCCCCCTGGAGCTTTATTCCCAGAGCTCTGGGGATTCCTGGGCTTTTCCCTAAAAACTTCACAGTCATGAATCAGTTCTTAATCATCTTCTGTAACTCAGGTCCTTTGATGGAAGAGTCCTGCTAAGGATCTGCAGACATTTAGAATCTGCAGAATTTAGGAGCATGTCCCTGGAACTTAAACAGAAAATCAAGCCAATGTTTTTAATTTTCATTTCTGGGTTAAAGGAATTTACATGACAGTAAAAGTATTCCCATGTGTAAGAGCAGCAGCATCCTTTTTCTTAAAGAATAATTACCAGACTAATAACTGTTGCTTTGTCAGAGAAGGAATATATAAACTTTGGAGGGCCTGTTGCTACATTTTTTTAATTTTCAAAGAAAAAAAAAAATCTAAAAGAATTGATCAATACTTTCTCCAGGTATTGATCTATGTTAAATAAAACTAAGTTTAACTTTATTCAGGGTTTTTTTTTTTTTTTTGGTGTTACAGATACAACAACCTGAGAGAGACTTATCTCATAGATGAACAGTTGGAAGTAGATTATTCTCATTTTTAATGTTATTGCATTCAAAAAACCAGTAAAAAACTGTAAATTTTCAGCTTTTGCTAATTATTGCAAATAATTATAATACTTTGTGTAGTATTTATTGATGGTGTTTGTGAGTCTGGAATGTTTCTGTGCAATTATAGAAAAAATGAAATGCTTTTTAGCTTGTCTTTTGGTAGATAGTAGTCAAAGGCATTTGTAATATAGGAAAATGTTCAGTACAGTACCACCAGTGATGGTGAATGCAAACTGAATTGTTGCTGATGGTGAACATTAAATTGAGGATATTTTAAGGCATTTCCAGTTGTTGTCTTGAAAGAAAGCTCTTTATAGGGGTTTTTATTGCATGTCCCAGTATTGGGAGTTGGTTGTCCTGTGCTCCAGAGGTCTTCACAGGGATTAGGTTCTGTGGACCTGGATATTCCTCAGAAATTCCCAAATAATTATTGTTTTTTTAATCTCTGCATTAATCCTGTCCAGTGTAATCCGTAATTATTCCGTCCTCAATTTGCACAGACTCTCCTGTTGTTTACTCCTGCTTTACTCACCTACTTTATTGTGCCCCAATAGACATTCCTGACAAGTTACTAACTCTGAGTTGCCTTGGGAATTGTCTGCCTGTTTTTGGGGCAGCAAGTTTATCACCCCCCAAAAAACCCATCAGACTTCAGGGAATGCATCCGCTAGGCTGAAATATTTTGATTTTTGTGCACAGGATGGTGAGGCTGCTTCAGGGGAGGGGGAGTTCCGTGGAGCTGCAAGGTGCAGCCTGTGGATAATAACCCTTCCTGCAGCTCTCTGTGGCTTTGGGGTTGGGGGAATGGGGGGTTTGGCTCCCAAAAAGGAGCAGGGAGGGCAGGGCTGTAACTGAAAGCTGCTGCAGGAGGAAGGAAGCGAGCGGGGAAACGTTCGGAAGAGGCAGAGCCTGGGGACAGGGGTTGGTGGTCAGGAGCAGTGAAGGGGATGTGGGTGGCAGCAGGGAGGGAAGGGGATGAGGCACAGCTGGAGATTGGGGCAGAGTTGGTCAGGGCTGTAAGGAAAATTAGGGGAGTCTGGGGAGCAGGGGCTGTGGGGGTGTGTAAATTGTTTGCCTTGACGGAGGGGAGCAGATCAGAGAACCTTGGAGGGGTTTGGGTTGGAAGGGAGGTTAAAGCTCATCCCATTCCACCCCATTCCATGGTTGGGTGATCCAGCCTGGCCTTGGGCACTCCCAGGGATCCAGGGGCAGCCACAGCTTCTCTGGCACCTGTGCCAGTGCCTCCCCACCCTCACAGAGAGCAATTCACAATTCCCAATGTCCCATCCATGCCTGCCCTCTGGCAGTGGGAGCCATTCCCTGGCTCCTGTCCCTCCATCCCTTGTCCCCAGTCCCTCTGCAGCTCTCCTGGAGCCCCTTCAGGCCCTGCCAGGGGCTCTGAGCTCTCCCTGGAGCCTTCCCTTCTCCAGGTGAGCTCTCCCAACCTGGCTCCAGCCCTGGGATCCACAAAATGATGGGAAGGGGAGCTGGTGACTCTTGGTGGGAAAACCCACCTGGCAGCCTCTCTGAAGCCACAAGTATCAAGATTATTTTCACACAGTATCAACCAGAAAGTGCTGCTTAATCACAGCCTTTACATCCAGCAGCCTCAGAATGATTTGAAAAGGGAAGTAAACAGGCCTGTGAGTGTATAAATAATTCCATAATATTGCCACTGTTGCTGCCTCAACTTGGAAGAGCTGGGAGTTGCTGCTGAGTGGGCCTGGCTGGGCAGGCAGCCCTGCTGCTCTCAGACCAGTGATGCCTTGTGCAGGCTGACCTAGAACAGAGCTTAGGAATAAAGCAGGGATTTATCAAGAGGCCTCCATGGATCCACCTGGGGCAGCACAAGAGCCCAGCCAGGGCTGCACCCAAGATGACCCAAAATGGCCCCAAAATGCACGAGCGCTGCCGGGGTCTCTCCCTGGGATCAGTTCTGCTCCATTTGCACCTTGCAGTTCAGTGTCCCATTCCAGCTTTAGCCCAGGCACTCCCACCCTGCTTGTTTTTCTCTCTCCAGCCCACGGGGTTTGTGCTCCTGGGCTGAGGTTTGGATCATTTGTCCTTGGTGCCCAGCTAAAGGAGGAATTCTCTCTCCCTACACTGTGAAGAGAATTTACCATTCCCTGATAGGAAGCCTAGGCTTACACACTAAAGCAGCACAAAAATATAAAAGCTAAACCTGAGCCATCACCAGGACCAGTATCAGAGCCCCAGAAATGCTTTCCCATCTTGGAGGACTCTGCCCTGGATTTTTGGGTTTCCAGGAGGGAAGTCTCCAGCAGTTCAGCCCATGCCTGGAGCTGGGTTCTCCTTTGTCCCACTGTGGTTCTGCTCTGCTCCCAGCCCATCCATGGCCGAGTTTTCCTAGGAAAGCATCCCAGTGTGGAGAGGGTGCTGGAATGCTGTGCATGCCTTGCCTGTGTTGTGTTTACTTTGACTTTATTCTCCTTGCTCGTCCCCTGAGTAAACAATCCTAATCCAGTGCTGCCCATCCAAGGCAGCTCTGCTGGGTCTCTCTCCCTGCCTTTCTGTGCCTCCTTTTGCCATCAAACTCAGTATTCCTAGGCAGGGAAAACCACTGATTTATATGGATTATTCTAATCCAACATCATGCAAGCAAAATCAAAAAATAGTTTGACTACCTAATGATTCAGAAATGCAGACGTGTTGCCAAAAATTTTAGCATTTGTTAGCTTTACACTTGAGCAAATGCATTCTGGTAGAGAATTGAACTTCTTTATTTTAACTCTTATCTGTGGAGTTTTAAGGCTTAGGAATTTATCCCACTAAGAAAAATTTATAATTCCAACAAATATGAAAATTAGTCTTTAAATTTCTTGTATCTTCCTCTTTTTTGGAATAAATATTTCTGAATTTAAAAATACAAGGACAAACATTTTTCCTTTAAATGCAGCCAGAAAAGTTTCTTCTTTTGTTGAACAGGAGCTCTAATATGATTTAGCATTTTCTACTTTGAGATAATGAGTTGAAGCAGGGCTTTAATGAAATAAATTCAGTGTAGCTTAGTGAGGAAAGGGGGTTTCTCTTGAATAACTCAGTTTCTTTCCAGTGCTTAAGCATTTCAATAAAAACAGGAACTAAATTTTTGGAGGAACCTCAGCAGAAGAAGGAGCCAGATGTGTTGATTTTGTAAACTTACAACAATCTGCATTCTAAGAATTATTCTCTGATCCTTTGAACTCAAGGAGTGACTAAAGGATTTTGTGTCTCTCTCTTGGGCAGAGTTTTTCTGTGCATTTACCAGTCATAACCAGAGCCTTGATATTACTGTCATGTATAAAATAATCAGGAACAATGTGGGATTTTAATTTTTTGTCACTGTCTTCTGTAAAAATTATTTTGGACCTAATACAGGGGGATAATTTTACATAGTCCTATGAAGAATAAAAAAAGAAAAATGGTAATTTAGGATGAGCAGACCTCTTATCAGTGCAGAAACTTGATTTCTGAATTTAATTTCTATTGGATAATGTAAACTGAAAGTACTGTTATTAATCTGTGTTAGCTTCTGGTTAGCTGGAGCTCACTAAAAATGAACTGAATTTTAATTTTTTTCCCTGTTCTACCTGAAAAAAAATCCAAAAAATCAAACCTGTCCCAAAATACTGTTTTTTCCTCTACAATACCACAGCTGTACATTTCAAATAAATCTTCTCCTGTAGTTCTGTCACAAGCAAGAAAAAGGGATTTGTTCAATCAGCTGAAATGAAATGATCTGCAAACCAGCAATGAGTTCCTTATGCATTTTCCCCATGATTCACTGTCTGATGAAAAATATGTTAATATTTGTTATAATTTTTAAACCAGATTTGAGAGGATTTGGGGTTTTATTTAGGTTTTTATATAGTAACACACAAGTCAATTGAGCCTTTGCCATCAGACAGACTGGGAGGGACTTGAACCAAGTGAAATTACCTGTTCTGCACCAACCTCTCAGAATCTTGCTCAAGTTCTTCTCACTACTCTAAAACACTAAATTTTAAATTCAAACTAAAATGTTTTGGATGAAAGTGAGCAAAATAAAAAAATCCTGCAACATTCCAGTATGCAATATTAAATGGGAAATTCATGGAGTTAATCACTGTGTAAAAGAGCTGGGTTTGTTCTCATTCATAGTCAGGGAGCTCTGCATTACTTTTACATGATTTTTACTTTATTTTGCTTTTTTATGTAGAAAAATTATACTTTCTTTCATTTTTAAATATTTTGTAGTATTACTTCCTGTGATTTGGTGCTGCCGTAAATAATATTAAATATTTGGGTACAAAATAATAATATTAAATAATAAATGAATAATAATAATAATAAAATAATATGAAATGTTTGGGTATAAAAAGTTGTAATTAACATCTGGGCAGAGCATTGTGTGTTTCTGGAGAGAAATATTGTCATGTTGAGGGGAGCAATTACTTTTGCTGTGTGTTCTGTGGGGTTTTGGGGTTGTTGTCCCGTAGGCACCTCTGGGCTGGTGCCTCTCCCAGAGGTCAGCTGATGTTTCACAGTGGAGTGCAGCACATTTTTCTCTGTGCAATGAAAAAAAAGAAGTTTTATGACCTGAGCAAAACACTTTCCCCATTTCTGTAGAGACTTTTAGTGTCCAAAAGCTTTTCATAAATACAGCTATAGAATACCTAAGGCTATTCAATTCATCTTCTCAAGGGCAAAGGATTTTTTTTTTTTCCTTTTTTGATTAAATTTTTTGGAGAAAGGAAGCTGTCAGAACAGACTTTATAGTTTTGCCTTTGTTGAATTGACACTCTATAAAATTTTATTTTAGCAGATTCGATACGAGAGGGAAGCGCACGATAGACTCCAAGTAGGGCAAGGAAGAAAGTTGTAGGTCATTAAATCTTTTCAAGGAGAAAAGGAAGTAGTTCAGTGTGCTCACAGAGGTTCCTGTGTCAGCAGCTGGGAAACCTGGCAGAGATTATCTCCAGGCAGCAGCAGGTTAAGGAGGACAGGGTGGGAAGGGGATGCTGAACTTCCAGCAAGAAGGAAATTGAGATATTTAGCCTGATTCAGAGCTGGCTTTGCTTTAGATCTCGTTTGACTTTGCAGGCCTTGAGCTGCAGTGTGAGAGAGTTTGGAGCACGCAAGTTAAAAAGTGAATTTCAGTGTGTTGAAGTAGATATCCTAATAGAATTGTTATTTTTTTCAGAATGAATGTAGCATTAAGGAAAAATTATAGCAACACAGATAAATTGGAGTAATTTAACATTTAACAAATGGGTTGGGTTTTGGGGAGGGAGGGTTTCCATCCCACCCTGCTCTCCATGGACATCCACAGGGAAGGGTTTCCATCCCACCCTGCTCTTCATGGACATCCACAGGGAAGGGTTTCCATCCCACCCTGCTCTCCATGGACATCCATCCACAGGGAAGGGTTTCCATCCCACCCTGCTCTCCATGGACACCCATCCAGAGGGAAGGGTTTCCATCCCACCCTGCTCTCCATGGACATCCATCCACAGGGAAGGGTTTCCATCCCACCCTGCTCTCCATGGACATCCATCCACAGGGAAGGGTTTCCATCCCATCCTGCTCTCCATGGACATCCAGAGGGAAGGGTTTCCATCCCACCCTGCTCTCCATGGACATCCACAGGGAAGGGTTTCCATCCCACCCTGCTCTCCATGGACATCCATCCACAGGGAAGGGTTTCCATCCCATCCTGCTCTCCATGGACATCCAGAGGGAAGGGTTTCCATCCCACCCTGCTCTCCATGGACATCCATCCACAGGGAAGGGTTTCCATCCCATCCTGCTCTCCATGGACATCCATCCACAGGGGAGGGTTTCCATCCCACCCTGCTCTCCATGGACATTCCCAGGGAAGGGTTTCCATCCCACCCTGCTCTCCATGGACATCCATCCAGAGGGAAGGGTTTCCATCCCACCCTGCTCTCCATGGACACCCATCCACAGGAGAGGTTTTCCATCCTGTCCTGTTCTCCGTGGACATCTAGAGGGAAGGGTTTCCATCCCACCCTGCTCTCCGTGGACATCCATCCACAGGGAAGGGTTTCCATCCCACCCTGCTATCCATGGACATCCACAGGGAAGGGTTTCCATCCCATCCTGCTCTCCATGGACATCCATCCACAGGGAAGGGTTTCCATCCCACCCTGCTCTCCATGGACATCCATCCACAGGGAAGGGTTTCCATCCCACCCTGCTCTCCATGGACATCCATCCACAGGGAAGGGTTTCCATCCCATCCTGCTCTCCATGGACATCCATCCACAGGGAAGGGTTTCCATCCCACCCTGCTCTCCATGGACATCCATCCACAGGGAAGGGTTTCCATCCCACCCTGCTCTCCATGGACATCCATCCACAGGGAAGGGTTTCCATCCCACCCTGCTCTCCATGGACATCCATCCACAGGGGAGGGTTTCCATCCCACCCTGCTCTCCATGGACATTCCCAGGGAAGGGTTTCCATCCTGTCCTGTTCTCCGTGGACATCCATCCACAGGGAAGGGTTTCCATCCCACCCCGCTCTCCATGGACATCCACAGGGAAGGGTTTCCATCCCACCCTGCTCTCCATGGACATCCACAGGGAAGGGTTTCCATCCCACCCTGCTATCCATGGACATCCAGAGGGAAGGGTTTCCATCCCACCCTGCTCTCCATGGACATCCATCCAGAGGGAAGGGTTTCCATCCCACCCTGCTATCCATGGACATCCAGAGGGAAGGGTTTCCATCCCACCCTGCTCTCCATGGACATCCATCCAGAGGGAAGGGTTTCCATCCCACCCTGCTCTCCATGGACATCCACAGGGAAGGGTTTCCATCCCACCCTGCTCTCCATGGACATCCATCCACAGGGAAGGGTTTCCATCCCATCCTGCTCTCCATGGACATCCATCCACAGGGAAGGGTTTCCATCCCACCCTGCTCTCCATGGACATCCATCCACAGAGAAGGGTTTCCATCCCACCCTGCTCTCCATGGACCCCCATGACAGTTTTGTTGGGAGCAGCCCCTGTGCTGAGGACGTGGGCAGGATTAATGGGGTTATTTTGGGATCCCTTGGCCCCCGGGTCTGTGCCATGCTCTACCAGCTCCGTTCTTTGTGCCAGCTGAGTTGGGTGTCTGGGGGTGAGCTCAGGGAGCCCCCTGAGCTGGGTGTGTGCCCAGAGCTCAGCAGCATTCCCTCCCAGCAGGATCCAGGGGCTGTGCTCCCGTCCCTGGAGCTGGCAGAGCCTCTGGAGCCAGCAGGGTGTGGGTGGGAGGTGGAGCCAGGTGAGCCATGGAGGCTCTCAGAGCAGTCTTGTCCCTGCCAGTTGGGACTTGTGGGAGACTGGAAGGGATTGGGAGCACAGCCCTTCACTGCAGTGTCATTCTCACAGAAAATTCCTTCTTCTTTTAGGGGATTGGCCTGGCTTGGTACCAACTGTGGCAGGGAGGGGAAAGCAGAGAGATAAAATCCTAGAGAAATGTTTGTATAGTCCTACATGGGACTGACTGGGAGAGTTCCACTTGTCCTGTGTCTAGGCAGGGCAATGAGAAATGTTCAGCAGGCTGACAGCAGGTGAACGTTATCCAGACTGCAGCAGTTTGGGAATCAGACCTTCTGTTTTGGGAAGTTGTCATTTCTGCAGTCATGGAGACGCTCATTAGACATCTCACATTCAATATGCAGCTTATTGAGCAGTTGGCTGAGAAATGATGAGCAGAACAATTGCATCTTGAGGGAAAGCTGCCTTTGGAGAGAATGGGCTTCCCTGGGTTAGTCACAGACACGTAATTGTTTAAATTTTTTTAATTCATCTGAAGATGCTGCTGGACATGGATGCTTTTCTGATGGGATGGGGTAGGTCCAGGTGGTTTAGGGTCATACTTTTGCTTTGTGTGAAGATCTAGGAGCAAACCCAGTGTGGTGGCAAGGATGTAACCTGTGAGTTTGATTTTTACATGCTGGTGTTAGAAACCCTGATACTTTTCAGTAATGAGGTGAGATGGGTGCTGTTCCCCGATTCTTCTTCCAAAATGACATTGCATTAAAACATAAATGAATAACAAATCATGAAAGAAATCAGAAGCACATGGAATAACATTCTGGTTTCTTGTCCACTGATGAGTTCACAGTTGAAACAGTGAATAGAAAAATTGATGTAAAATTGTACCCTTGGACACATTCTACTAAGAATCCAGAATAGTCACTTTTTATGCACCAAGACTTCCACTAAATTCATATATTCTAGAGCTTTCCTAGCACAGATAAAAGGGCCTGGATCAATGATATAATTTACCAATTTAGACCTTAGTTTCTATTTTTAAGTAAGTGATATCTAATATTTGGTAGGGGGTTGGGAGCATCTTGTGAAGAAACATTTATCTCTAACCATTTTGGATTCTAAGGCCAGAATGAATATGGGAGAGCAGACCGAATTTACAAAATATCAATCTGAGCACAACAAAAGGACTGGGGCTTCTTTTCTTTGAGGTGGGTTTTTTTTTTTTGTTCTTTTTATCTCCTAACTGAAAAATACTCCAGTTCTTCCCCACCCCCAAGTGAAAGAAGAATTGGAGCGCCCTAAGACGGGGAGAGAAGCAGAAAAGGTGAAAAGCCCCGAGCAGCAGGGCAGAGCAGAGGAGGCCATAAAGGGTTTGTTGTGTGGTACACAGGTTGTTAATGCTGTTAATGATTGAGCTGTTTATGGGGGATTACAAAGGGATAGGAAACGACTCTGCTCAGGAATTCCACCCAACCCCAGAGACACGAACAAAAGTTTAGCAGGATGCTGGACTGGGACTGGGCTTTGCCTGCAGAAGCTCCCCCAGAGCTGGTGAGGAGCACAAACACAAGTGGCTGCAGGGCCATCCTGCTTTAATGGGCCACCAGAGGTGTCCCCTGGGCTCCTGGGACACCGAGAGTCCCTGGCACGATTGAGTTACAGCATGGCAGGGTTACAGAGCTGGGAGTTCACAGAAATATGCTGTCATACTTGCTAGACCTGTACATCGAGTTTGGGGGTTGGGCATTTTGGGGGTTTGTTTTCTAGGGGGTTTTAATAAATGCAAACTTGCTAAACCCCACTGATAGGTAGATATTTGTTATTTGCTCAGTTGGGAGTCCATTTTAGTTGTTAAAGATTAGGAACATAGTTTTACTATCGGTTTTATGAATGCTTTGGACATCCAGCTTGTTTCCTCAGAAGTGTAATGTTGTGGTTTATAAACTGGAAGTCCCTTCTCCTATTTTCCCATATCATAATCAAGTTTACAGCAGCTCTGGCTGCTTCTCTTCTGGTTGTGTTTCAGGCTCAATGACTCTGGTTCTTGGGCTGTGTCCCCACGGGTGGTGACCTTAGGGAGGGCTCTGAGGAGTGCTGGGACTTGCCCTGTGTTGTGCTGTTGCAGTCTGAAATCATCCTGTCCTGCTCTCAAAGCCATCATGCAGAGTCTGATCACCAGGGCTGTGTTTAGAGATGGAGGAGGAACCTTTCCAACTCCTCGTAGTAGAGATGGGAAGAGGAGGAGCAGCCACTTTTCATTTCCCTGCAAAAGAGGCTCCTCAGTTTCTAGAAACATTTCTGGTGGTGTTGAGTGGTTTGATCAGCCCCTAGCTGTGTTTTCAGTAAAAAATGCATCTTTTTGATGTTTCTCCCAAAGCCATAGACTTGTCTTTACCCTTATTAGTTCTTGGGCACATTATGATGGTGGTTATAGATGGTGCAAAGTGGTGAAAATGCTCCTTTGAAGCAGTGCCAGGTTTTAGCATTAGAAGGTTCAGGGAATACTGAGCAGAGAGAAAAGCTGGAACATCCTGGCCATTGTAGTGCTCTGACATATCAAATTACACACACAACACCCCCATTTGTGCAAAAATCATTAATCCAAACCACCTGTTTGTTGTACACGATTTTACTTCACCTTTTGATGATACCAGGTCTGGGATGAGACATCTGGGAGTGAAACTCCTGCCATATTCCAAATGGGAATCCAGCTGTGAGCCATGGATCAGGTTAGCACCATTTACATGAATTAGCAAAACCCATCAGCTGCCAACCAAACTGCTGCAAGCTCCACTTCTGGCTGGAAGTTCAGAGTTCCTGGGTGCAGGAACTCGGCTGCAGTGGCTGCTGCAGCAATTGGAGCTGGCTCTGCCTGGGAAGGGGAGCACTGGCTTGCAAGGAAGCTCCCAATCCTTGGAAGTTGTTCCTGCAGCAAACTGTGACAGTGTTTGGTGTGCAGGCTCCCTGCTCCTGGCATGCTGGCTGCTGGCTCTTCATCACCTGTGAAATACAGAGTGCATGAATCCATCAGTTGGGGATAAATGTCACTGGTTTGGGGGTTTGCTCAGAAGTTGTGCAAAACTGGATGTGAAATGTTGCATTAAACCTTGGCAGGCAGCAATGTGCCACTTTGCTATTTAAGTTTGGGTTCATCTGTGAAGGGAATTTTGGAGAAATAATACTCATCTTTTCCCTTCCTCCAGAGAAAACAGAAATGTGCTGCTAAAACCTGGTGATTTTTTTACAGCTGTTTTGGACACTGGAGAGAAGGGGCAGTGGATGTGTCTGAATTCTCTCTGGAGCATTTCAGAGGATCATTTAGGAATATTTCACCGTACAGTTGTGTTCTGCCAAAGTCACAGGATCCATACTCATAAATAATTTGTGCTTTTTGTGAAGTGCCCTCCTTTAGAGGCTGCTCTGTTCAGCAGCAAGTGCAGAATGAAGCCTCACGTGATGCACGTGGGTTTAGCAGTTGATGAGCAGCTCATTAAAGGCTGCTCTGGACCTGGAGGGAGGTGCTGTGGAAATGTGTGTCCAGGAAAACAGACCTTAGGCCACCCAAAACATCTCCTGGACTTCTGGGATGGAGCTGGAAAGAATTTCCCATTTGTCCCAGTCAAGGAATGAGTGATAGTATCACGTTTTCTATTTCATGTGTGGATTATTTACAGACAGATTATTCATCTCTGCCTTTTTCTCCCCAGTACAGGAAGTTTTGCTGGCATTTAAGTAGCTTGTCTTAATTTGGATTTTTTTTTCTTCCTTCTAAAACCCAAAGCTTTTCACTGCAAAAGAAACCTAAGGGAAAAGTTCTCTGAAACCAGGATGTGTGTGCAGAATGATGGCTGGGTGTCCACCCACAGATTAAAACATTCCTGCCAAGGGTAGCTCTGTTCAGATACAGCAAAATGCTTGTGCGGGGATTGTAAGTAGAAAGTTGTTGTTGCCTGTTCTGAGAAAGTACAGAAGAGAACTGACTTTAGTTTAGAACTTGAATTAAAAGCCACAGAGAAGCAGGATGGAAATCCTCCAGCCTGCAGTGGCATTTATTGCCCAGGATACAGATTTGTGTTTTTGCCTTTAAGAAGCTCTGCAGGACTGTTTGTATCTGAAGTTCTGTACCTGTTACAAGTTTTTGATGTTGCTGCTAGAGGATGAAGTGGGTTCTCTTGGAAGTTCACAGCTAAAGCAGCCTGAGCTCTCCTTGTCACTAACTGTGTCTGTCAGGCCTGGCAAAGGTGTTGGGAAAATCCTCTCAGCTGCAGGTTGGGAATTGAGGAGCAGGGCTGCAGGGCAGGCCAGGGCACTGTCACTCCCTGTCCCCTCAGGTGACACCCCACCTGCAGAGCTGCCCCAGCCCCGGGCCCAGCACAGGAGGGACCTGGGGAGAGTCCAGAGGAGCCACAGAGCTGCTGCAGGGCTGGAGCCCCTCTGGAGCCAGGCTGGGAGAGCTGGGAATGTTCCCCTGGAGAAGGGAAGGCTCCAGGCAGAGCTCAGAGCCCCTGGCAGGGCCTGAAGGGGCTCCAGGAGAGCTGCAGAGGGACTGGGGACAGGGGATGGAGGGCCAGCACACAGGGAATGGCTCCCACTGCCAGGCTGGATGGGACATTGGGAATTGGGAATTCCTGGCTGGGCTGGGATTGCCAGAGCAGCTGGGGCTGCCCCTGGATCCCTGGAATGTCCAAGGTTGGAGCAGCCTGGGGCAGTGGGAGGTGTCCCTGCCCATGGCAGGGAGTGGATCAGGATGGGCTTTAGTGACCCTTCCAACCCAGAGCCCAACTTCCAACCCAATTCCATGGCTTTTTACACCTTGCTCGTGCCCAGGGTCCTGCCTTTACCTGTGCAGGTGCCACAGGGCTGGGATGCAGCCACCTCCTCCCTCCCTTTGCCAGCAAAGCCAGGTGCAAGAATGACACAGTTGTCTTGAGGTTGGTGCAGAACCTCCCCTGTGAACATCTCCAGTCACAAATCAGTAATTCCTGGCAAGATCCATTTGGATCCTACCAAGATTTTTCAGTCACCAGTTGTGTGTTCAGTACTCTGTAACACAGAAATATGAATTTCTCACAGCCCTCCAACAATTTGGGAAGGAAACAGGCACTGCAGGTGTGTCTGGAAGCTGAGTTTGTAAACCCAGAGAAGCTTTGTGCCAGAGCCTTTTCTGAAACTCAAGGTGTGGCGGCTGCTTTTTAATACCCGGTGTGTCTGATCTGAAACCATCACCATACTATTAATTAAAGAACTGAAATGGGGTGCTTGGTATCGTGTTGTAGTCCCTTTGGAAGCTGGAAAAGTGCCACTGGATACAGGCTTGAGTCAGTGCAGCTGAGGTGGAGATGCAGAATCCCTGAGCAGGATGCTCTTGGCTCTGCAGTGATGTCTCTGATGGACACAGGGGCTCATTGTGGGGTTTTTCACATTAAGATGACAGAAGTAAACTGGGAGAGCTTTGTCCCAGTCATGTCTTCTGGAGCAGTGGAGTTTGCATTTTCAGTTTTCCCATGTAAACTTCCCAAACTTTAAAGGGAGAAGAGTGTTTCATCCTTCCTTATCTTTTCCCTCTCCTTGCCTTTTCTGGCCCAGACACTTTAAAATTTTAAGGAAAGGGCTTCAGCATTTTGGCATTTTTAAGGACAACAATCCTTCAGTGGGAAATAGCACTTAGGTGTGGGATCATTGCTGGGGATGGGAGAGAAGAAGAAAATGAAAAAGCTGCCAGTCAGTTTGTGCTTTTTCATGGAGAGCAGAGCCAGGTCTCCAAAGGAAATGGGAAGAGAGGAGCTCTGCCGTGAGAAGAAGAAAAGAAGAAGAAAATGAAGAAGAAAGAAGAAGAAAGAAGAAGAAGAAGAAAATGAAAAAGAAGAAGAAAAAAGAAGAAGAAGAAAATGAAAAAGCTGCTTTTGTGTCATTTTGTGCTTTTTCATGGAGAGCAGAGCCAGGTCTCCAAAGGAAATGGGAAGAGAGGAGCTGTGCCACGAGCCTTTAGGAGACAGATCTCTTCATCTCAGTGCTCAAGTGGCTCTGCAAGGAGTGCTGGCCTGGAAAAGGCCAGAGATTGACCTCAGCTGGGTTCCTGCAGTCTCTGGGATTCCTGCAGTGTGCCTGGGGCAGGCTGAGCCACCAGGAGCCCCAGAGCTGCAGAGGGACAGGCTGGGACACGCTGGAGCCACTCACTCTGCGCTGCCTCTGCCGGGCTGGGGACAGGGAATCTGGGTCATGTCTGTCTGTCCATCCCTCAGAGCTGCAGCCTTGGCTCAGCCAGCCACTCCTGAACAGAGAATTTCCTCCCCTGTCCCTCTTTTCTTGCCCAGCCACCCCGGAGCAGGGACAGTACAGGAGGATATCCAGCGTTAAAGGCTCTTTTGCTGTTTTGGTAACACATGAGGGATTTATTGCTGTGACTGCTCCTGAGAGGCAGCACTTGAAAATGAGCGTGGATGCCTGTGTTCATCAAATATTTAATTACAGCATGTCAGTGGTGCCATTACCTGAGCATAGGTGAGTGTCTGAAAGCCTGAGCTGGGCTCTTTTCCGTGGCCAGCATCCTCACATCCCTGCCTGGCCTCCTCAGTGCAATTCCCAAGCAATTTCTCATGCCCACGTGTCTAATCCACAGTAATTCCAGGCTATGGTCATTATGTCCTAAAAAGAGAAAACATTTCTAGTCCAAAATAACCAAGGTTTACTGAAGTCATTCATATTCACACTGGCAAATATCCAAACGTCTTTCTTTTTGCCTACTTCCTTTCCCATCCTCCAGCCTGCATGGGTTCTTCTCCTTAAAGAAAATAAACTTTCACTTCGAGATTTCAATGCATTTTATTGCTGTAAATCTCAAAATAGGAAGGGAAAAGGCCTTCAGGTGAAAATCAGAATTTAAAAGCTAATTCTGTCCTGGTTGGGACATTCGTTCCTTATTTGTATCTTCAGTTTTAAATATGCAAATTTATTTATTTTTATCCTGCTGAAGCTGCTTCTCAGAGGCAGTGTCAGAGTGGTGGTTTCTACCTGAAGAGGGGTTCTTGTGTGTGGAATTCCTGGAGCTGTGAGATATGTTGTAATCAGATAGGAATTTGGGAAATGTATAGGTCTTTCAGGAATGCATAGCTCATGTTGTCATCATTTTTCAGCTCTCCACCATCCAAACTTTGCTTTAGCTAATGCAAGCCAGATGGGTTATTGCTATTTTATACACTAATATTTGTATTTAGGGTTTTTTAATGGTCTCTGCTAATACTGCTGAGGCAGTAGGAATTGTATAATCATGATTAAGGAAATTTTTTTTTACTTCAGTTGTTTTGTTTGTTTCTTGGTGCTGGTTATGGATCAGGTGTTGCAGAGATTTGATTATTTTATGTTTCACAAAAAAAAGGTTGCTTAAAGATGGATTTCTGGTCTGCTTTGGGAGAAAGAAACAGAGTGGTTTATACAAATGCAATAAATAAATAAATAACTCTGGAAAAAAAAAAACCCTGCATGTGAGTACAATACTGCAGGAAACATGAGACAGCAGAAAACCAGCCTTCCTTGCAGAAATACTTGATCAAGCATTCTTCTCCCCTGAAGTGAAATTCAGATTAATAATGGTGACAGTTGTCAACTTCAAACCACCATCGGTTTTAGAAGCTCAATTACAATCTGTTTTCTTTGTAGATAATAATTCCAGATAAATATTGCTAAAAGCAAGCCCGAGCTGAGGAGACAAAGCAATTAAATCCCACATTAATTTGTTTACCAGTGTCACACGGAATAAATCGACTGTAAGTTTTCCTAAATGATCTGGAGGTGCTGGTGAGGGAGAGCTTTTTTGTGGAATATTGGAGAGGGGGAATGTGGATTCTTTGCTGGAGTCACGTGCTTAATTAGACATTATGTAAATGATACTTTACATGACAAAAATAATCTTGGCTGAGTTCTGTGGTGATGCCAGGGCTGCCTTGGCCATGGGAAGGTAAAAAATGGGAGGAGGGAGGGAGACACAAGTGGGCAGAGCTCTGTGAACAGAATTTCAACACCAGCACTTGCTCATTCTCTCTTTTTAAACAGTGCAACATCAGCCCCATCCATGCAGGAGTACATTTTAGCTTGAAAAGATCAATTTTGAACTCTTTTGGTTTTAAAGATAACCTTTCAAATGTGTGCCAGAGCAGCCTGGAGTTCCAGGAATACAAACAGAATCGGTGCTTCTGCCTCAAACCTCCCTGAATGGCAAAGCAGCAGCAGGGAAAAAAAAATTGTAAGGTTGTTTTTTTGGGTTTGATTTTTCCTTTTTTTTCCTTCAGGCAATGTGAACATTAAGACAAACATCTCGACTTTTATACTGTTTGGAAAAATCTGTGAGTAGGAAGGGAAGCTTCACTTCTGAATATCCTTAGGTTGTGATTCTTTGCTGTAATTATTTTATGATACCTTCAGAGCACCTGTTTTGGTTTTTATCTTTTGTGGTACTTTGGTTTTTTTGGGTTTTGGTTTTTTTTTTTAAATTATTTCAAGGCTGTATCTATTGCTGTATCTTCATTTTACTTAAGAGGCAAAGAAAAAATATGTCATTTGCCAAGTGGCAGCTGAGAGAGAGATTAAATAACTTGCTCAAGTCAGTGTCAGAGTTGGGATTAGAAATCTGTTCCTGCTGTGGTCTCTGAAAATAAGATTATGTTACTTGTGCCCTGAATTATAGTCAAATAAAAGAGATTTTAGAGCCTTCTGTGGTGGGCGTGTCCTGTTGCCATTTGTCACGTCTGGGTAATAAACAGGAATTTGTAGATGAATTTAGTGGGAATTTTGAAATGGATTCAGGAGGTAGCAGGATTATACCCTTGCTGGTTTGTGGGTATAATGTGTGTGGTTTGTGGGTTCATTGTATTTTTAAATCATGGATGAAATGTTAAATTCACCATGTGAAATTAACCTGAGCAGAGCTAAAAGTACAAACAGGGACTGGTCTGATAAAGGGCAGGGGGAATTTAAAAAGATTTTATGCAATAATTAAGCACCATCATTATGCATATCACTGTACTCATGAGAGAAATTAACAGCAACAAATAATAAGGGGAACTTCTGCTGCTCTTTAGCATGTTTGTGCTACAAATAAAGTAAGGAAGGACAATTCAGGAGACTTTTTTAATGACTGGGATCTAAATCTAACAAAAAGACTTTGAAAGCAGAATGTTTTTCATGGTTGTCACTATGCTGTCTAAATAATACCAGGTATCAACATAGCAAGCAAAAAACTTAGTCTCAAATAAGATTATTTGGCATCTCTAGAAATTAATGTTTTAATGAAAACTTGTTTGGTGCTCAGGATAATGAATTAGACCGATTTTTTCATTTTAACATCTTTTAAATTTGGGCTTTGAGTAAAAGTAAATTGTATATAGATATAGATATGTATAACTCAGTTAAAAAGATAAAAATCCAGGTTTGTCAAAATGTGGCCCAAATATCCCTTTACTTTTCCAATGGACAGAGAATTGGTAATTTTTTTACTGGATTTTGAGTTTGTCAGAAGAGTGAACGGTGCTCAGGTGAAGAACTTGAGTCTGCCCAGGTTTGAGAGCTGTGCTAATTGTTACCCTACAGGAGACAATAAAACACAGCTGGGCTTTAAAAAGGAAAAAAACCTATATTTTTCTGCCTCTTCTTCAGATCTTCAGAGTCAGCCCATCCTTTACAAATACCCCTTATTTGTGTTTCCTCTCTGGACAGGTAACTATGATACATTCTTATCTTGGTGTGAGAACAGCTTTTCTCAAAAAAAAAAAAGAATCACAATTTGTCATCAGACTCTTGTGTCTGGGCCTCATCTGGAGGGCTCTGGATCCCTGACACATCTCCAGGACTTCTTGGGAGTTGTGGAGCCTTTGGAGGAGGATGGAAGTTCTTTCCTCTTTGTTTTTTTATTATTTGCAAACAGCTTTTCCTTTCTTTTTGGTGCTTCCTGATGTCAATGGGCAGGAGGAGCGAATGTTGGGGTCTCTGAGGAATGACTGAGAGAGATAACCCTGCAAATCCCTTCCCAGGGATTTGGGGAGAAGAAGAACAGAATCAGGATCATTTAGGTTGGAAAACAGAATCAGGATCATTTAGGCTGGACTCAGACCATCAGGTCTAACTGTTCTTTTTCTTTGTTTTTTATTATTTGCAAACACCTTTTCCTTTCTTTTTGGTGCTTCCTGATGTCCCAGTGGGCAGGAAGAGTGAATGTTGCAGTCTCAGAGGAATGCCTGAGAGAGACAACCCTGCAAATCCCTTCCCAGGGATTTGGGAAGAAGAAGAAGAACAGAATCAGGATCATTTAGGTTGGAAAACAGAATCAGGATCATTTAGGCTGGACTCAGAGCATCGAGTCCAACCATTCCCAGCCAAAGCCACCAAGTGCCACAGGGACAGGGACTCCACCAGTGTCCTGGGCAGCTGTGCCAGGGCCGGATTCCTTTCAGTGGGGTTATTTTTCTTAATTCCCAGTCCAAACCTGGCAGCACTGCTGCATCCCCCGTGTTGGAGTGGCTGTGGCAGGAGTGGGAGCTGTTTTGGAGCTCGCAGCCCTTTCCCTCAGCGCATCATTAACAGGCACCGGGGGTCTGCGAGAGCCCTGCCATGTTTGCGTGGCTAATTGAAAAAAGGAGGTGTGTTTGGAGCAGTCTGGCTACACAAAACGAGTGTGGGAAAAGGTTGTGCGGTTGTTAAGGACGTGTTGGGATGCCAGGGGAGCATATGGTCCGTGGTGAAAGGTCCGGGGCGCGCGCGGCTCAGCCGGATTCCCAGCGCTCTCACTTCCTTCCCCTGTGCTCCCCTCCTGATCCCACCCTCCCGCATCTGTGCCTGCAGAAGTGACTGATGGCAGCCCTGCGTCACTCTGAATAGAATGTGAAATTTATTCCTGTTGGGAGAGGGCTCGGGATTACAGGAGCTGAGCACAGGCAGAGGCTGCGAGCGAGTCTCCCTGACAAGGGTTTGTGGTGGTGTAATTTCCAAGTGGCTCGGTGAAATTTCAGCCATGTAAATTATGTCTGACTCACGCTCGCAAGGATTCAAAGTCAGCTTTTAAAAGACACTTTTTGAAGTTTTCAGCGTTGCAGACACACGGCTGAGGCAAAGAGCAGAACATGCGAGCAATAAACAGAAGATCAGCAGGCTCGGAGCTTTCTTGGCACTTGTATAACACCAATAGAAATTTGCATTCCTTTATTTTGTTTTGCTTTTAAGTGGCCTTTGCGTGATATCTTTACTTTTCCCATTTATAATGAGGAAAAAATTGACTGCTATCAGAGCTGAGACGTGCCAAAAAGGGTGGGAGCTTATCACTTGTGAACTTGCAGAATGATTTTCTGTCATACTCCGTGTGTATCACAGGAGTTCATCATTGCAAGTATTGAAAATGTCACAGGAGAAATTTCATGTTTGATTTTGTAATTAGAGAAGTTCCAACATGATTTGTTTGGGGTTTGTTGGGGCGGATTTTTTTTTTTTTTTAGATGAAAGGAAGACAAGGCTCAGCGCTATGTGCAGTGCCTTGTTTGACATGAACAGTTCAGATTTGTCTTCCAGCTCTGCATAACTTTGTAAGGAATAAAGTGTCTAAGTCATAGAATTATTGTAGAATCATGGAATGGTTTGGATTGGAAGGGAGATTATGTTGTTCCAGCCCCCTCCAGGGATAATTCCCACTATCCCAGGTTGTTCCAAGCCCTGTCCAGCCTGGCCTTGGACATTCCAGGGATGGGGCAGCCATGGAGGAACCTGTGCCAGGGCCTGCCCACCCTCCCAGCCAGGAATTCCCAGTTCCCAATGTCCCATCCATGCCTGCCCTCTGGCAGTGGGAGCCATTCCCTGGCTCCTGTCCCTCCATCCCTTGTCCCCAGTCCCTCTGCAGCTCTCCTGGAGCCCCTTCAGGCCCTGCCAGGGGCTCTGAGCTCTGCCTGGAACCTTCCCTTCTCCAGGGGAACATTCCCAGCTCTCCCAGCCGGGCTCCAGAGGGGCTCCAGCCCTGCAGCAGCTCCGTGGCTCCTCTGGGCTCTCCCCAGGTCCCTCCTGTGCTGGGATCTCAGATCTGGGGCAGCTCTGCAGGTGGGGTGTCACCTGAGGGGACAGAGAGTGACAGTGCCCTGGCCTGCCCTGCAGCCCTGCTCCTCAATTCCCAACCTGCAGCTGAGAGGATTTTCCCAACACCTTTGCCAGGCCTGACAGACACAGTTAGTGACAAGGAGAGCTCAGGCTGCTTCAGCTGTGAACTTCCAAGAGAACCCACTTCATCCTCTAGCAGCAACATCAAAAACTCCAGAGCAGAGGAGCTCCCCACGAGCAGAGCCCTGTGTCCCTTATCCTGGGAAGACCTTTGAGCCCAGCAGGGATATCCCTGTGCCCAGCACCCCCCCTGTGTGCCCCTGGCCATGCCAGGTGGCCCCTGGCCCTGGTGACAGAGCCCTGCCCAGCCTGGCAGCCCCGGGGGCCTTTTGGTGCCGCAGCAGCAGCTGTGAGCAGAAAGGGCCTCGCTCGGGGCCATATGGTTTGTGGGGACGTGGGGGTGCTCTGGGCTGGCAGCTGGTGGCAGCTCAGGGATTAATGCAGAACGGAGCTTTCACTGAATTCTCTGAGAAGCAACGTGAAGAAAAACATGGCTGAGTCTGAAAAGTGACTGACCGGCCCAGACAGCCCTGTTGGAGCACACCGAGGGAAACTCATTTAAACTTCCTTTTGTGCCATCTTGTAGAATTTTAGTGCTACATTTATGGATTTTAGTGCTAAATTTAAGGATTTTAATGTTATATTTAAAGATTTTAATGCCATATTTAGGAATTTTAATGCCATATTTAAAGATTTTAATGCCATATTCAAGATTTTCCAGCGCCCAAAGTTCTTCTCTAACTTAGCATTCAGGACCTTGGCTAAGATGGCTCGTTCTCATTGTGTGTTATATTTTTAGGGAATAGTGGTGGATTTAAAAAAAGGAAAAAAAGAATATCCTGAACTTCTATGTGTTTATAGTCAGCAAGTTGAATTGAGGGAAAAACACCCCTTTTTTTCCTGATTCAAGAAACTAAACTATTACAGGTAAAATATGTAGTAGAAAATGTTACACAATTAAATGTGTAGCCCAAACAGTTATTTTTGTAGTTCTCTTTATCACTGATGATAAAGCATCATTAAAAATGGCTTTTTTTCCCTTCCATTTTGATGCCACTCATCTTTCTATGCAGCTTTAATTGGGCAGCTCTAAATGGAATGTGGGAATTTAGTATGGGAAATTGAAATGGGATCCTGTTTAGATTGAGTACAATTGGAACAGCCCTCAGAATTTAGAAAGCTTTTTTGCCTCTAATTAAGGGATAGATGATAAGTCAACATTCCCTAAGCCCCATCAACTCTTCATGGAGGCAGCAATTGTGGGACCAATCCCAATTTAAGGGATCTGCTGCAGGTGTCTGAGATGGACCTCAAGTCTGAAACCAGATTTTTTCTATTATTTAAATTTTCAACCAATAGGATGGAGTAAAACAAAAATTAAAGGGAGAGGGGAGCAAAACACCCTCCAGTGGCATTGAGATTGTTTTTACTGTCATTTTTACCCATGGTAAATGTAGAGGCCCCACCCATTTCTGTGATGAGGTCCATAGCTGTGGAGCACAGGTTGAGTGATGAGTGTTGGGTTTTTACCTCCTCATTGTCCAGCAGGGAGTCCAGGAGCGTTGTTGGGAAGGTGCTGCTGCAACCCAAAATCAACAGCAGCAAAAATAATGTGCAAAAAATGATGTGCAGTCACTGGCCCTTCTTATCTTGAATTTTTCTTCCAGCTTCTCCCCAGCAAGCTTGGGCAAATTAAAATGGGGCATTTTCCAGGATTCCTTGATGATTTAATTCAACCTGTTGGGATACACCTTCACAGGATGAGGATCCATCCCAGCTCAGGGCAGACAGCCCAGTCAGCACTCAGCAGGCCAAGAGAGATTTAGCCTACAGATATCACCTCAGTTCTGCTGCTCAACTGTCTGTTAAAAGTAATTAAAACACTCAGTGATAGAAAAAAATTCTGTGATTAAAATCCTAGGGCTTCATCCAGCCCTCTCCAAGGCAGAGCCACTCGTGTCCTTCCATTGCCTCCCATTAAATCATGTTGATTTTGGAGCAGGGAGTTCTGGACAGTGGTTGAGTTTTGACCCGTAGTGTTGTGATGAGATAATTTTAGCTTCATCCTTTCCTAGATAAAAAAGAAACTTTGAGATTTTGATGAAGGTTGCTCTGGTTCATAGAGCTGAATGATTTTAATTATGGTTTAATATCAAAATAAACGGTACATGCTGCATCTGCATAAACATTTCCATTTTTATAGATCTGAATCAGTGTTCGGTGTCTAAAATCAATGTGCCCTTAACTCCTCACATAGGATGACATTTGAAAAGTGGCACTGTTAGAGAAAGTTGGAGCAATCTCATAAAAGGTGGATGTTGGCCTCTCCTTCCAAGGAGCGAGAGGGAATGGCCTCGAGCTGGTCCAGGGGGAGTTTGGGTGGATATTGAGAAAAATTCCTTCATGGAAGGGGTTGTCCTATCCCCATTCCTAGATTTAAAAACCATGTGGATGTGGCACTTGGGGACATGGGGCAGTGGTGGCAGTGGTTGGACTGGATGATCTTTAAGCTCTTTTCCAACCCGAATTATTCTGGGATTTTATGAAGAGGTATTGGGTATCTACATATGTTCTCATGGCTTTGTCCATACTTTAAAAAATTATCTAAGCTCACAAAGCAAACAAGCCAACCCAACCCTTTCACTGCTGACTTTTGTATTCCAAACATTTGTATTTGAAAGTTAAACTGAACATTGTGTTTGTGGAATTGAAGGTGTGGTGGTGCAGAGCAGAGGATGTCCAGGGCAGCATCCTGCAAACTGACACCATTTCTCAGTAGCTTTTGAAAAGAATTCCTGCAGAATGGAAATGAGGTTTTGCCAATCACAAATGGATTGCCAGATTTCAAATATTTACTTAGAAGAAATCTAAAGAATTTAATTTCATTAAATTTTTCATTGGCTAAGGTCAAGAATTCTTGGTCAACTAAAGCATTTTTAGATTAATTTTTGAATTCTGTAATGTAATACTCTTTAGACACAAAGTAATTCCCTATATTACATTATCTTTGCTGTTGGCTTACACTGTGCTGATACAAATGAGTATATTCAGGTGTGAGAGGTTGCATTTAAATGAAGCACAATTTAAATCAAGTCTATCTTCTCTGGCTATAGATTGACCTTCTCTCTCCTGTTATTTTTCTCTCCACAAGTAAATGATGCCATGTGAGATTCCTGATAGATCCTTCATAAGCTCACCAGCACAAAAGAAATATTTGCTGAATATTACTATTATTAATCCTGATTTTTTTTTAATAAAATCTTCATATTTTTCTAAACAACTGCAGAGTCCCAAGCTGGCCAGTTCAGGAATTCTCAGACAGTTTTGTGCAGGAAAAGGCTGAACTGGGATGTGGACACTGAGAACGTTTGATGAGTGAGATTCTCCAGTGTCCTTGCTGGAGGTGCCGTTCCCAGCTGGGTTTTCCCTTTGTGCAGGGCTGGGTGAGCTGTTGTGGAGCTCAGCCTGCTTGGAGCTGTGATTCATTCACTCCTCTGACAGCCCTGCTCTGCTCCCCCTGATGTCTCCATGTGGTCCCAACCATGGCATCCGTAGCTCCGGTGGGATCACGGCCGCCCGGATGCGTTTGTGTCATCAGAGGGTCCCCAGTGGAAGGATCTCCACAACATCAAATTCCTCCTGTCCCATGAGCTGTTCCTGGGGCTCTGCTGCATCCTTTTGGGTGTCTCCTGCTGGAATTTCCATGGAGTGTGACTCCAAGGATGGAACTCTCTGGAAGGGCGGTGGAAGTTGCGCGTTGTCATCTCTTGATGTTCTCCTTAAAGAAACTCTCCTTCACGTGTGGTTGTTCTCCATGGGGTTTGTCCCTGGAGCTCGTGGTTTGGAATTTCCTTAGTTCTTCTGAAGAACAATTCTGAGTTTTCAGCAGTTTTTTAGCAGTTGATGAGTGACGTGAATGATTGCTCTGGATTTAGGGAATGTTTGCCTTTTTCTTGGTGTTTCCTTTCCTGCCTCACCTGTTCTTGCGGTGTTTTATGGAACTGCTTTGGTCACTTTGCTACAGTTTCTTCTTATTTAAAGCCCATTTTTATGATGCCTGATGCCTACAGAGAATCTGCCTTTAGTCATTGGACATTTTATAAATATTCCAAATAGTTACTTTGTCTAGACTTGTAATTCATTTGTGTTTCTACTCTCCACTCAATATCTCTGCTAGATAATCTTTTTTGTTGCCCTTTGTAACTTTTTTTCCTCATTTGTTCAATGTCCTGCTCTGGCTTTGTGCCCAAAGCCTTGATGTTGAACACACTTTGCAATTTTTTCAACACTTCAGTTATTTTTTACCTATTTTTTGATATACCAGATAATACCAATAAATATCTTTTGTCTTTATTTCCATTTATTTGCTTTCTTATTTTCAAGCACAAATTAACGATCTGCATATTCACATATTTTAAACATCTCTAAGATATATCATCAGTCAAAACAGTAAATAATGCAATTACCAGTCCCCATAATTGCCCTAAAAGTTGTAGCAAATAATTTCTTTGTAATTTTTAGACTTTGTGGACTCTAATTTGTGTGCATACCAGACCATACCAACATGAGTTTACTACTCATGTTGTTTTAAATGCTCATGGAAAGGGAGTTTCTTTTCCCAAATGCAGCAGCAGTTCGTGACTTCTTCAGCAAAGAAAACCCCCAAAAGAGGGATCTTGGAAATACTAAGTTTAAAATAGTCCCCGTGGGATCTAAACTTCGTGTTGACTTTTCTCTGTTGCGCTTTGGGAATTTTTTTGTCCTCCTTAAAGGCTGTTGGAGTTTAACTGAGGACACGGTCCAGAATTTAAAATTTAGTGGTTCATATGCATAGAGGTTAAAGATCGTGACTCCATCTCAAACCATGCTTTGAGTGAAGCTTTGCACAAGAATACTTTTGCC
Organism: Calcarius lapponicus; assembly: GCA_039654755.1. Classification (NCBI taxonomy): domain Eukaryota; kingdom Metazoa; phylum Chordata; class Aves; order Passeriformes; family Fringillidae; genus Calcarius; species Calcarius lapponicus. The sequence goes on from CM077470.1 coordinate 24,522,051, forward strand.
ACACAAATATTTTACTTGAGTTGAATATTTTTTATGCTTTACACTTACACAGTTGTAAAATTTAGATTGAAAATTGTGTCCTGTTTGTTGCTCAGTTTTAGTGAGAGCCCAGTGCCTGTTTGATCCAAGCCTGCCCACAATTCCATGGAAGGAAATAAATGCTGCCTGTGCAGGAGTAGGGATGGAGCACATCTCAGCTTTTCCACCTGTGGCACAGCTGGACCAGTTAGAGAAGATGAAAGCCAGAAGATCAAATCAGTTTGGACAGGAGAGCTGGAGGTGCAGAAGGTCAGGAGGTTCCTCATGTGAGGAATTATTACCAGGCTAAAATGAGGGAATAGTATTCTTAGTTTATAAGATTCTTATTGACATAAGTAAGAAAATAAGGGATGATGAGGAGAACTCACATCAGTGGAGGGAATACAGAGGGGAAGATTATTGTGATTTAATTTGGGGGATGAAGAAATTTCAGGAGCCCCAACTCTGGTCAGAGGGAAGAGATGGATTTGGGGCTGCAGAGCAAAGCTTGAAGAGGGAGGTGAGGGGGAGAAAAGTCATAAAAATAAATTAATAAGACTTCTAATTTTTAAGATAAAAATCTGTCTCATGTTATTGGGCTTTGTGTCTGGCACCTTCCCCTATCCCAGGTTGCTCCAAGCCCTGTCCAGCCTGGCCTTGGACTCTTCCAGGATGGGGAATCCACAGCCACTCTGGGCAAGTCACTGTCCTTGAGACACTGAGGAAATAGCTGATGGAAAAGGTTGGGAAAGGAGCCTGGGGGGGACTCAGGGAGCCTGGGGTGGGTTAATCAGGGAGCCTGGAGTGGGTTCAGTGCATGCTGGGGATGTGGAAGGAGGCAGGTGACAGCAGCCAGGGAGACAGAGGAGAGATTTCCATCTTGGAGCTATTTTAGACTCCCTTGTTTTCCATGGGGAATTCCCATTCAGCAAGGAACAGTGCCATTCTTGTGGAGTAATTCAGTGAATCTTTGTGATAGAATCTTACTTTAGAAACTTGTTAAACTGGAGAAAATACTCCCAAGAATTATCCATCTCATCAAAGCTTTTAAAAATAAATGAGTGTTGCAGAAAAGGGGAATTGTCCAGGTAGCACAAAGTTAACCCAGGAAGCAACTTTACCTTCTAACCACATTAAACCCAAAGATGATGATGATTAAATTACAGCATTATTTATACTAAGTGATAGAATTCCTAAGAAATCCATGGAATCTGTGCCTTTTCCTAGCAGAAGGCAGTGACTCAGCAACAAACTGACACTGTGACCTCAGCTGCCTAAAGGACTCAACTTGCTTTGAAAAATATTTCCTTATGTTTCAAAAGAAAGAAGGAAAATCTTGCTGAGGTATTAAGATTTGTTGGCAGTATCTCTTGCTCCTACAGTAGGCACAATTCAGAATATCTCAGGCCTTGACAACCAAGAAATGAAAAGTTATGGGACAAGAAAATCCAGATTTAAATCTTCCCCTGCTGAGCTGGCAGTTTGGCTGAAAATTGTTTGCATGCTAAGGTGGAGTTGCTGTGAGTAGGGGAAGGAGCAGTTGAAATGTCTAAATGGAGCTGTTGATTGGATTTAAGGAGATTTATTAAACTTCCCCTGTTCACCTCGTGGACAGTCTTTCTGCATGTTTATGTTTCATTTCCATGGTAAATGGGGCCCGTTTTCTGTCAGGAAGATGGATGTGAAGGAGAGGTGTGGGTTTGGTGATACTCAGGGTACAGAGCTGGTTGTCATCCAGGGAAGGGCAATCACAAAAGTGCATTTCTTCCTGGAGGGTGTGGAGAAGGCAGGGACACACGTGTCCTGGAGGTGCTCAGGGAGAGGCATGGAACACAGCTTGGGAAAAAGGAGATTCCAGTTAGGTCCACGGAAAATAAAAACTCTGGAGAAGTTGTAAAATCTGTGTCTTTGTAGGAATGTGAGAGTGGATTGATAATGGCCTGAACATCCTGATCAAGGTGGACCTCCCTGCAGCAGGAGGTTGGGCTGGAGCCCTCCAGAGCTCCTTTCCAGCTGGTGCATTCTGTGTTCCCAGCCCGTAGGAAATGTAGATTTTCCATGGAATAAAGGAGTCAGCACAGGGGAGTCGCTCTGGCCTGGGACCACTCCAGGATTTGCAAGGCCCCACCTCTGTCCTGCTTTTTGGCCTCGGTGTGTTAGCAAAAGTTAATCCAGATTATAATTAGTACAGCAAGAAATCAGGTGTAAGGCTCAGCTGCTGGTGGTGTGAGTGCTGGGCAGGGGTGAGGAGCAGGGCAGGAACAGGAGGGAATGTGAAAATGCACAAATGTGGGATCAGTTTCTGATCAATCATAAAGTTACATTTACTCTGAGCTAATTATTTTTTTTTCTTCATCTAACCATTGGATTTCTTGCCATCACGCTGGTTTTGGATGGCAGGATTATCTGCAAACACATAAACATTTATCTAGGTTGATTTCCTATGAAACCATATCATTCTATATTAACTTTACACTGCAAAAAACATTTTAGACTTTCTGTGAAGAGGATTTTGAGATGAGATTTTTGTCCTGCTGATATCCAATGTATATTTTCATATCTGATTATTCAGTGTGTATTCCTGCTTTCATTATTTGCTGTTCACAGGCTACCAAAATCAGAGATTTGAGGAAAGACCTAGGTTTTTTTACAGTTTCAGTACCAGAGGCTCATAGATCACAGGGTGAGCACTGGACACACAAATATCCCATTTTAGGAGCTCGGTGCAATGCCCTGGAAGGGATGTAACTGGTTTATGACTTATGGCCATGTCTGCATGGACACTCACTCCAAGGGATTCCAGCCACATGATTTAAGATTCCTACTTCAGGGCTAAAATGCTGCTTTGCCTTATTTATCAAAGACACCTGAATGTGCTTTGTCTGGTCTCTTAAGGAATAATGGCATGGAAAGAGGGAGAGAGGGGAATTGCAGGACAAGGTATAACAGCCTCTGTGGATCTGACATTGTAAACAGGGGAAGATAACAGGGAAATGCTCAGGCTGGGGAGCTGCAAATAAAGAGTGAAATGGAGAAAGGGAAGATTAAGACTAAATGTCATGGAAGAGCATTCAGCAGCACTCTTGGCTTTTTAGATGATTCTTCCAAGGAAAGCAAGGGGAAAACTGTTTTTGGGACAAAGGCCCTTCTTTTTTCTTCTTTTTTTCTTTTTTTTTTTTCTTTTTTTGTTTGCTTTTTCATTTTTTTCCTATTTCTTTCCTTCAGCTTAACCACTCAGTGTAAAGGAATCTCATCTGGGTATACAAAAGAATGCATCACATTTTTGAGGCATGGCTGTGGACCTCAGCATCCCTGGGATTGCTGCAGTGGTGCCGCAGAGCTCCACCGAGCCAGTGAGACTTTGAGGGTGTTGGACACCTGAGCAGCTCCAGGCACTGGGTGTTCCACAGGTATTGGTGGTGGGGGGACTGTGTACAACTCACAAACAGGACAGCACTGCTGAGGAATGCATCTCAAGCTGTTTTATTTTTGAGTATCACTCTCATGGCATGGTTATGACAATGGGAAGATGCCAGCAGCTCACATCCCAGGCTGCAGACAAAGAACTCAATGTTACAACTTACTGTAAAAGTTTTTTGACCAATCACACAAAGCAAAAGCACAATTGACAGTAGTTCTATTTAACTTGTAGCTCTGTTTTTGCTTGTACTAAGTATTGTACAATTGTACAGTTTTAATGTTGTGAAAGTCTAGTGACTTTAAAGGGCACAAGTTATGTTTGATAGCAATTACAAGTTACTGTCCAGAAAAGTCTCACTGGTTTTAAGGTCTTAAGTCCAAATTTTAAAATAATTGAATTGTGGGAGAATGAGGAAGATAAAAGATGTGATGGATTTGTAAACCTTAAAAGATTTGTAAACCTTAAAATACAATACACAAACCTCCATTATTAAGCTTAGAACTTCTTAATGTTTTGCTAAATATACTTTTCTGTAACTTAAAGAGTTATTCTAAACAAACATTAATACACAGACCAGTTTTCTAGTTCTATTTACTTTCCTACTTCTTAATAATTTTTCTGATAACAAATCTTATGTCTTAATTTTAATCACAGTTCTGCTATCTCCAAAGCCTACCTTTTACAGCTTTCCCAAAACTCTCTGATTTTAAATATTCCCACACACAGGGAAGGATCTTAAATCCCACCCCATTCCATGGAAACCTCCCATTGTCCCAGGCTGCTCCAAGCCCTGTCCAACCTTTGGCACTCCAGGGATGGAGCAGCCCCAGCTCCTCTGGGCACCCTGTGCCAGGGCTCCCCTCCCTCCCAGGGAAGGATTGATTTTCCAGAGTAAAGAATTCCGCTGTTTAATTCCTCATGATAAAGAATTCTGTTTATAGTGAAGAAATCTTTTTTGTAGTGACGAATTTCCTTCACTGATTTCAGTGGGACTTTGTAGGAATGGAGAGGTTGGGGTAGTTCAGGATTTAGTTTTAGATAAGTTGAGAGAAACATAAGAGTAGAAACTAAGCTGAGGTTGAGATGAAGAGAGGAAGATGGGAAGAAATCAAGCTTTTATAGGAATGTTCTGCTTTTTTAGTTTTCTTTTAATGCCTGTAAATGCTGATGCTTTATTTACCATGAGAAGGACCTGGATGACAATTCCAGCAGTGGAATTAATTAATTTGAGATTAGAATCATTCTGTAGGAGCAAAAAGAGGGTGTTTATTTATGGGTGACAAAGAAACCACCCAAATTTAAACTTTTAAATGGGTCAAATAGCTGAAAATTTTGAACAATAACATTATTTTGACATGGATACTCCTTGGCTAAACCTTTGATGCCTTTCCTTGAAAACTTTTAGTATTATCTCAAAATTCTTGCGGATCAAAATTGCTTTGGTGGTTTAAACTGATAAATTAAACTGGCAACACCTCCCTGAAAAGGAAAATTTGCCTTTTTCTCCAGCAGCCAAACTGTTGGACAGAGTTCTGCCCACTTCCTCTTGCCCATTTATTCCCTCTCCACACCTCCTTTTTTTTGTGGTGTTGTCTCTGTGAGCTAAAGAAATTGAGCAGATAAAAGAGATTTTTGTGTGTTTTTATTGGGAGGGATGATTTAGATGGATTCTAGAAAATCTCCAATAGGTTCAGGTTTTGGGGAGAGTTGTTTGTTGTACTTGGACCTTTGCATTTTTCTTTTTCCCACATGTGTATTTACAGTCTTCCACCTATCCCAAATAACCATTAGAAGCTCAAAGATTTTAAAACATGAAGAACTTCGAAGAAACTTTTAAATATAAACCACAATTTTATCTTTGGGCTCAAACGCCTCCTTGCTGTCCTGGGATGTTTTATGGCAATGCAGACACTCCAAATTTCCTTTTCTTGGAGAGCAGCCTGTGTTATCCATTAATTCCCTAACCCAGCACTCATCCAAGCAGCTTTTCCACAGTTAGGCAAACTGGGAAGAGGCAAAAATCAGACAAATCTGCTGATCCATGGGGATCCTGAGGGAGTGAAGCCAGCACAGACCTGGTGGTTCCTCCAGGTGACACAAACAGGGATGTGACAATTGTGGCTCTCCAGGGAAAAAGCTGGAAAAATGAACAAGGTTGTTTTCTCCCCCCCAAAAAAAAATTCCAGCCCTCATTTGAGGCAGGCAGGAAGGAATTCTGCTGTTCTCTGCTGCTGGTTTAATTGTCCATGTGGCTGTTGGGGAGATGTCTCAGTGATAGTGGTGCCCCCAGAGGAGCAGGCAGTTCTCCTGCAAGGTTTTCTTTTTAGTAAAGATAAGATGGAAAGAGTAATGATGGAGACAAAACTGATAAGGGTAGGAATATCAGAAGGAATGGATAATGATGGAGACAAAACTGATAAGGGTAGGAATATCAGAAGGAATGGCAGAGTAAAGGCAGAGCTTTGACTGAATGTGCCTTAAACAGGGATTGGTGCCAGTGGGAATCCTTGTGGCTTCCTGAGCTTTGGAAAGCACAGATTGCTGGGAAAAAGAAAAACTATGAAGTCCACCCAGAATCATGTTTTTCCTTATTTTAATAAAAAATAAAGAGGGGCAAAAACCTATTAAGATTTTTTCTTTAATGTGCCTAAACCCTCTGCTTTTCCAGCAGGCAGCAGAGTGAGCTGTGAGGAAATAGGATTTTATCTTTATTTCACAAGGAAGGAATATGGGCATGGCTTCAAATAAATTTGCTATTAAGAGAAAGTCCATGATTGCATTTGAGGAGTGTTGTGAAGTTTCCAGGAGTGATTTGCAGGGGCTGATCTGTATGAACTGCACATGCAGCTGAAAAGGGAGATAAATTCCTTTCTGTTAGTAACACAATCATCTCTCAAGGTATTTTTTATTAAATTAGATTGGTGTAACTAAAGTGCTCCTGATGTCATTTGTGGATGCTCCTAAATCATCAGCTAAAGAGCAGCTGATCTAAGTTTGGCCAAAAGAAGGAATGAAGTTTTGGAAGATTATATTCCTTGTTCCTGATTTTAATCAATCAGAATTTGATATTTGTGCACAGGCTTGTTTTAAAAGCATTGTAATTATGGCAGTGCTATAAATCTGATGTTAATGGAGAAGGAAAAAATATTAAATGTGACCCATACTTTAAACTTCAATATTCAGTGGATGTTCCTTAGGAAATGAGAATGAAGGGAGTAATAGGTCTATGTGAATGTAGGCCTGGAAAAGTGGGATACGTGGATTAAAAACATTTTAATTTTACATTAAGTCTTTTCCTAGATTTCAGTTTGATGCTGAACATGCCCTGATATATAAAGAAGTATTCCTCTGTTAAATCTTGGGGGATTTGGAGGCACTTATGAATTAATTTGTTTCCAGGAGTTCCATCAAAAGAGAAATCCTTTGTAAAACTGCAGGTGTTAAAATACACACCAAAAAACATTTCTTGCTCTGGGAAATTAGACACAGTTCTTACTGAATATTGAAATTAAAATGCAGAAAAGACCCCTGGAACCTATTAATTATTACTCTCAGATTTCAAATACCTTTCTAGAATTACTTTCAGGTTTATTAAAAATAAACAAGATATTTGTGATTTCATGGAAACCCTTCCAATGACACCAAAATTTATTGTTTAAACATTGATAGCTGTTAAATAAATTAAAATATCCAGCAGAAGAAGGAGCAGTGCAGACCCAGGGCAGCCCCAACCATGGCAGTGCCCAAAACCAGGCAGAAACTGCTTGAAATGTGGTGTAAAACTCTGCATTTTGTGCTGAATAATTATAATTCAGTGAAAAGAACAGGAAAATACTGTTGAATGGAAATTGTCATAAGATCAGCCAATTAACACAATTTTTCTGTTGCATTTGATTGCCTTTTCTGTCCTTGGAAGAAGCCAGAAAATAAACCAAGGGATGTATCTGAAGAGATGCATTTTTTTCTTTTGGCTGCGTAACCACGGATTGATACATTCATAAATTTACAACATTTTGGGCTTCTGAATGTTTCTAATTTCATTTTGGAGGAGAGGAATATTTCTTCAAACAACTGAGGCTCAACGCTGCCATTTTTTTTTCCTGTTTAAAAGGAAGTCTCTGAAGAGATGTCAGTGTTTTATCTGCAGTGAAGTGTCCTCTTTTCAGGTTTTGATTCCATGTCATCATTCCTGGTACCCAGTGTTTGAAAGCACAGGAGCATTAATTATTTTATAATAGTAAATGTCAGTGTGCAGTTGTCTCAAAACCCACCAAAAATAGAACTTTTAGCCCAACTTGCAGCTTTTAAACACATTTCCTGCTAGGAAATAACCATCCAGAAATGAAAGCTTTGCCTCCACAGTTGTTTAATTCATCCCCTTCAGTTTTTAGCTCTAAGTTTAGCAAAATGGGAGTGTGGCATCAGTTGCCTGTGCAGATTTGTTACAGACACAGCCTGCCCTGGAGGCAGCAAACGCTGTCAGGGTGACAGCCACTGCCACAAACCAGAGGGGAATATTTTTGGAACCATCCAAACAGCAGAGGAAGAACATCCTGTTATAAACACACTGATACTAGCATGGCTGCAAAAATATTATTCTCTTTTCTTCCTCAAACACACAAAAAAATAAACAACAGGGAGTGTTCTCACCCTTCCATTCATTTCTCTGGGTTTCACATTTTTGGGAGAAGCCTGGCTCTTCGCAGGGTTGGAGCTGACAGGAGTTTTGTGTTTCCCTTCCAAGTGTGTCAGCAGCATAGCAGGGATTTGAGGAGGTCACTGAAACTCTCTGTGCCACCAGGGTTTTGTGGGAGTGGAGGAAGGCTCTGTCACCTCCACGTGACTTGGGAGGAGAATTACCCTTGGGAGGGTATTTTTGGATACAGGAGATGTTTGGATGAACAGCACTGGAGATGCAAAGGGGTTTTTTTTATACCTAGAAATTATAAAAAGCCAAATTATTTTTTTTATTTTATTTTGAGATTGTTGAGTTTGCTGTTGTGTCCCTGAGAGGTGAGGGACGTGTGAGTGGTCACTTGTGGTTATTTTAATGAGTCTGAGTGCAGAGAGCACTTGGGTGAAATATGAGTAAATCTCATTACTCTGACGGTGGTTGCCTGACTACAAAGAAAGTTTATATTTAGTAAACTACTCACTCCTGTGACCTAGTTTGCCGGGGATGATCATTTTCTTTGCGTGGCACTGAGCTGACTTTTCCCTGTTCAATTTCCATCAATGAGGGATTCTTCCCATCTCTGCATTTCTCAGAGCAAGGAGGACTCTTGGGACTGAGCTCAGTCCAGGAATTCCTTCCCCAAATCCCACCCAAAGTGGGAGCCATTCCCTGGCTCCTGTCCCTCCATCCCCTGTCCCAAACCCTTGTCCAGCTCTCCTGGAGCCCCTTCAGGCCCTGCCAGGGGCTCTGAGCTCTTCTGGATCCTTCCCTTCTCCAAGGGAACATTCCCAGCTCTCCCATCCCATGTGCTCCTTACTCTGCTCAGCTTTAAAGGGAGCTCAGCTGCTCAAAAAGCATTTGGGAGCCATGCAGAAGGGAAGCAAATGGAGATATTCATGTTTGGAAGATAAATGGGATTTCTTTCTAATGGAGTTTGTGTCTTGTTGAAGGCTGGGGGAGCCATTCCCTGGCTCCTGTCCTTCCATCCCTTGTCCCAAATCCCTCTCCAGCTCTCCTGGAGCTCTTTTAGGTCCTGGAAGGGCTCTGAGCTCTGCTGGATCCTTCCCTTCTACCTTCTTCACCCCCAGCCCTCCCAGCCCGTGGCCTCTCCTGTGCTCCTTACTCTGCTCAGCTTTAAAGGGAGCTCAGCTGCTCAAAAAGCATTTAGGAGCCATGCAGAAGGGAAGCAAATGGAGATATTCATGTTTGGAAGATAAATGGGATTTCTTTCTAATGGAGTTTGTGTCCTGTTGAAGGCTGGGGGATTTATTTCTTCCAGAAATATTTTGGTTCCCAGAAATTTTGGTAGCACTGGGATTTTTGCCTGTAGTAAAAAATAAAGTATCTGTTGTCTATTTACATGGGGAAAACACTTTTTTTTAAATTCCATATACATATATGCATATAATACTTAAATATAATATGTGAGTTAGACTTAAATTTATCTATTAAATTTTGGTAGCACTGGGATTTTGCCTGTAGTAAAAACTAAAGTATTTGTTGTCTATATACATGGAGAAAAAACATTTTTTTAAATTTATATATTTATGCACATATAATACTTACATATAATATGTGAGTTAGACTTAAATTTATATATTAAATTTTGGTAGTGCTGGGGTTTTACCTGTATTAAAAAATAAAGTATCTGTTGTCTATTTACATGGAGAAAACACATTTTTTAAATTCTATATTCTTATGTAGATATAATACTTAAATATTATATGTGAGTTAGACTTTTTTTTTATTCTATAGACTTATGTAGATATAATACTTACATATAATATGTGAGTTAGACTTAAATATTAAATTTATTTATTAAATTTTAGTAGTGCTGGGATTTTGCCTGTAGTAAAAAAATGAAGTATCTGTTGTCTATATACATGGAGAAAACATATTTTTTTATTCTATATACTTATGTACATATAATAACTAAATATAATATGTGAGTTAAACTTAAATATGAAATACAGAGACAAGTATCTGGTGCAGAGTACAGCACAGCATTCCCAAAACTGCCCTTCACCAGAATACCATGAAATTTGTCAAATTAAAATTGAAATCCTACTTTTAGTTAAAATATCTTCTTGTTTTCTAAAGGTAATCAGTAAATTCCATTCTCTTGGTGTCAGTAAAATGGTAACAAACAGTGAAAAGCAGGATGGAATTCTTCCTTAGGACAGTCTTGGAGTAGACTCATCTGTCATGTGATCTCATTAGTCCTTGCTCGCTCATCTCTGACAAAAACAGTCTGACCTGCTTTATTTATTCCTCACTTCAAACTATTAATTTCAAAGAAATATTGAGGCATGATTGTGGAGCAAAAAAAAAGGAAAACACTCATGTTTTCCTGCTGGTTCTTCTCCAGGGGTGGCTTTGGAACTGAGCTGGGTTCTGAGCTCAGAGGAGAATCCAGCCCTGCTCACTCCTGCGTGTTCCTGCTCCTGCACTGCTCCTGCACTGCTCCCTCAGGTGTGAAAACAGAGATCCCTTCAGTGCTTTTCCAATCTGCTGCTCCTTTGCATTTGCCACTGAATAAAAAGAAAAAAGGAAATCTTTTCCTAAGTCTGTGTGCAGATATTGTGTTATGCATCGAAAATTCTGCTGTTTGCTGCCTGCATTTATCTTGCTGTGGAATAATTTTCATGTGACTGGAAGGATTTTTTTCTCACAAACAAGAAAAACACCTCCCAGAGGCAACAACTGATGGAAATTGCAGAGGCTTTGGAGTGTTTCTGTGGTGGTGCATCCCAAATATTCTCTTATCTAACAGAAAATGATGTGAGATTTTGCACCTGTCTGAGCTGATGGGTTTCTTTTCATTCCTAAACATCTCTAGGAAGCTCAGGCATGTTTGTCACTCATGAGATTGAAGAATTATCATGGAATCCTGGAATGGGTTGGGTTGGAAAGGACTCTAAAGCACATCCAGTGCCACCCCTATCAGGGGCAGGGACACCTTCCTCTATCTCAGGGTGCTCCAGGCCCTGTCCAGCTTGGCCTTGGACATTCCAGGGATCCAGGGGCAGCCCCAGCTTCTCTGGTAATTCCATTCCAGGGCCTCCCCACCCTCCCAACCAGGAATTTCTAAATAAATTTTGATTTAGTAATGAATTTTTGAGCATTTAATAATTGTTGCCACATATTCAGGCAGTTCAGCTTCTTCAAAGTTGTTGCATGGGAATAAATGAACAAAAATTTATAGGAAGTTTCATATCTCAGAAGATACTAAATGCTGAGTTGTATCTAAAGAAATGTTTTGTCCCCAGTCCAGGAAGAAATTTCAAAAAAAAAAAAAGAGAAATCAAAACAGTTTCTTCCATTTGAGCAGAGACATATGTTTGGTGGGTTGGCACCAGACTAGGATGCAGAATCCTGTAGAACCAACTCTTCATACTCTGGGATATTTAGAGGAACAACATTCAAAATAAAGTGCTGGAGAACAGAAGAAAAAGAGAAAAAGTTAAAAAAGAAGAACAGGGAGCACCTGAAGAGCAGCACAGAGGAATTCCAGGCACTCCTGGGCCGTGGTGACCAGGAAAGGGAGCCCAGGATCCACAGGGATCTGTTGGATGGGCTTGGAGCAGCCTGGGACAGTGGGAGGTGTCCCTGCCCATGGCAGGGGTGGCACTGGGTGGGCTTTAAGGTCCCCTCCAACCCAAACCAGCCTGGGATGCTCTGTCTTCATTTGTGTATCAAATGTCTTAGAGGAGTCAACACTGTAAATCACAGAAAACATTTAATTCCATCAATAAATTCCCATTAATTGGAGGTGAGGTCATAGTGACTCCTCCTGGTCTTAGGGTGATGATCATAAAATCATGTTTAGAAAAAAAATGAAGCTCTCGGGTGTCATTCAGCAAAATGAACAAGTCCCAAGAAATTCAGCAGATTTCCCTTGAAAGATGTGGTTAAACACAGAAGAAATTTCTTCCCAGTGCTGTGATGCTCCAAGCCCTTGGAGAAGGCTTAGAGGTTTTGAGAACAAAATTAATGATACCCTTACAATTATTGCAGTTGTTCTGTTTGAGAGTGATGATTAAATCTGATCAGAAATAACATCTGCAGTGGGAGCAGAGTTTAAATATCTGGATTGTGGCTGTGCAGTTCACAAAGAAAACAGAAAATATCATCTATTAACACAAAAGGCAACGTGAGAATGATTTACTTGTCAGTGGAAAAAAATAAAATACAGATCTTTTCATGGCACTGAAAAAAATGTGGGGAGATTAAGAACTGAATGGGAAGTTTGAAGCACAGTTGATAGAAAACCTCAGCACCAAATTATGTGAACAAAGTCACTTTAAGGGAAAACTCAGAACCACTTTGGAGACTGCAAACAAGATCTGTTTAAAGTGGCACAATGAAATATTTCATCATCACCCCAGAGCTGCTCCATATTATGTGTTCTCCCTTTAAAATGCCATTTTTCACTCCAATTCTCAATCCATTTCCCAGTTTTTTGCAGGTGGGCTTTCCTCTTTGGAGCCACCGATCCAAACTTCTGTTGGGAATCAGTTGTTGGGTCCTGCCTGGGCTTCTGTACCAGTTTATTCCTTGGACTTTGTTGGGTTAGGCTTAGGGATGGGGTTGGGTTAGAGACCAAGCAAAGGACACCAATCCAACAGAGCTGTCAAAAAGTGGTGCTGGTTCAGCTTGGTGATCTCAGGGGCTTTTTCCAACCTTAAACTACTCCTGATTCTGAGGGGTGTAGGTTTTGGCTGCACAAGGTGTGGGTTTAAAGGTTTTTTGGGGTTGGAAAAGCTCTCCCAGGTCATGGAATCCAAGCTGTGGCCATCCCCACTTTGTCACCAGAGCCCTGAGTGCCACCTCCAGGCACACTTGGCCCTCAGTGCCCCAACATTTGGTGTCCTGGCTCGGGTTGTTCAGTGATGCTGAGCTCCTCACCAGATCTTTCTCACCTCCTGTTTCACAGAAACTTTGTGACTTCCAGGTCTTCCTTGAGCCTTCAATTATGAATAAAACCTTTCTGCATTCCTCTCCTGCCCCTCAACCCCGCCTTGAACCATATCTGGATGTTCCTCACCGATCTGTGGGTCACTCCCAGAGCCTGCCCAGCAGCTTCTTAGGGGTTCCCTGGCTCATTTGGGGTCTGGGATGTTCTCCCCAGGCTGACCCCTCCATTCTCAGCTGGGCAGGCCTGGGGGTGCAGGGACAGCCAGGTCCTTTCTCAGGTCTCCAGGAGAAGGAGAGGGAACAGGATTGTGGCAGGTTTATTCCAGACACTGATGGGATTTATTTCCTCTGCGAGGATTTTGCATTTTTGGAAGCTCTAGAAGGAGCAGTGTCCATGTAGGGATTCCATAATTTGCTGGTTTGTGGCAGAAGTTGGTTTGAAAGATGTTTTTTCTCAGGAGGGTTTTCCTTTGCTTAGACTTGGGTTCCTCCATGCTCTTAGAAGGTCTAAACCAAGTGGAACTGACTGAGTAAGAAAAGAAAAATTGTTTACAAGACAAAAACTTTTGGGCCTGATGAGTTTTCTAGTGATTGAATTTTTTATATTTATCTTTCCGTAGCTTCAGTGCTGAGATATGAAAGCAGCACTTACAAATTGTGCTCTGGGGTTATGTTGTTGAGTAATTTTATTTTTTAAAATCATAACTGGCATTTCTAGTGACCTTGTCTTAAAGTTACCTTTAATTTCAGCCTAGGGAGGTGGTTTAACTTTTCATAATCTAATAGTGATTATAATATGTCACATTTCAATACTAATTTGTAATCTTATTTAATTGAAATTTTAACTCATGGGACCCTTGCTGTTGTTATTTTGGTATAACAGTGAATTCCCCAAGTGAGGTGTACTTTTAAATATATTAATGCAAAATAATTATCATCTTTCTCAAGCAGACCAATCCCTTCCCGTGTAGTGACTGTTTATTTTTAACAGCAGCTCCTTAATTCACGTGTTGCATGAAATTGTGCCTTTTGAATCAATAAATCAAGCAGTGTTTAGCTCTCCTGGCTGATTTTGTGCCCTGGTGTTGTTGTGCAGATCCTTGCTGACGATGGTGGTCGCTGGAGGCAGCGCTGTTGAAGATTATATCATTTACAGACAAGATCTCTGAAATCTGTTTCCTTCAGACAGCAAAGGTAACTAATCCACATTATGCATTTATCTCAAAGTAATAAGTTTGGTTTTGACCTTCAAAATTGAACAGCAGCTGAAGTTTGGGAGTCAGACCATTCTGCCAAGTTTTAACCCCTTTTTTTAGTAATAATTTTAATTTATTCTGAAGTGAAAAATAATAAATATCCATGGAAAGAGCTCAATTTCTTCTCCTCCTTTTAGTTACAGGAATACCCATCCTTCCTTAGCTTCTGTTTTTTTTCCTGCACTTAATGTTTTTCTTTATTCTTAATGTTTTTCTTTATTCTTCTTTTCTCATGAGTGTTTTGACCTGCAGATCAGTTACAATATTTTTGTGGTACTGCATTAAAATCTAAAGAGTAATTGAGGATGGGGCTTATGCTCAAAAAGACAAAAATTTGGTGAAAAAAGGGTAGAACGGTGGTAAATCTCTTGAAAATTTCTATAGAATTTTAGAAGTATGACTTCTTTAAATTAAATACTGAAAGCACAAATCTGATGTGTCCTGTGCCATTTTTCTTCTCTGCTTGTATTATTTATTATCAGTAAATGATCCAGAGAAATGTGAGGATATTCAGGAGAGTTTTGTTTATGGATCATTTTTTCCTATTTTGAAACTAACTCTCTATAAACACCATAGGTAATATGGGACTTTTTTTTTTCTATTATGGAAATAGAGCTAATTTTCCCACTCATTATCTGCTGTTAATTTAATGTGTGGCAATATCTGAAATTTAGTGCTGATTATGGCAGTAGATTTTTGGTTAGCAGTACAGCTCATCTATGAGCAAACCAATTAAGACATCATTTCAGAATATAATTGAGCTCCTAATGGGGCACTTGAATTCACTGGGAATTTACATATTTGCTTTTCTTTGCTTTAGCATAGAGGTCCAAAATGAGGCTCCAGCTTCAGTTTTGAACTTCTGGAGGCACCAACTTGAGCTGAGGCTTTTCAAAGTGAAGCCTCTAAAATGCTCTTGAGTAAGGGCAGGGATAAATTCATGGATAAGCTCCTTAATTCTGAAATCTGAACTTTGGATGGCCCTTAGGAGGTGGGAATTTGAGGAACACAACCTTTGCTGTTCTTAGGGTGCTGAGGCCCAGGTGATGCTCTGGTGCAGCACAGCTAAAACTGATTTAAATACCAAGTTTGCTCAATGTTTGTAATTAATTTTCTCCTTTTAGTCAAATCAGGGAAAGGGCTCATTCTGCAAAGCTTTAGAATACAGATCTTTCTATACATACATAATATATACACATATATAATCTCTATTTTGAAGCAGTATCAATAGAGAATTCTTGGAAGTGCTGTGTTAGCCCACACAAATTAAGTGTGTCATTTATGGAGTCTTTGAAAATGAAGGGAAAAAATGAAGGCAGTTCTCTTCCCTTTTCATTTTCCCTTAGTTTGGGGATTTTTTTTTTTTGACCCTCAGAAGGAAAATTTTTCCATTTAAAACACAAGAGAGGTTATTTATGCCTCTGCCTTATTGAGGGGTTGATTTGTCTTGTTGTCACTCTTCCCTTCCAGGACAGACCTTTGCATGTTTCCATTTGTTCTAAAATGGGAATCTACACCATTTGGAAAACCAAATGTTTTGGGGGAATAATTATCAAAGTCTGTGTTTGGGTTCTGAAAAACCCTTTTTTTCTGTGTGAAAAACCAGGGCAGGGAAAGTAGTTTTCTCTGTAAGGTTCATGCTGTACTGGTTATTTCCTGAAAGTTTTAATATGTACATGTGGATAAACCTCAGGATGCTCCAGTGAACTCCAAGAAAACATTTAGTTCTCATTCTCAGCATCTTAACTTGTATTTTGTACTCTTCTTTCCCCCCACTAAAGTGCTCACAGCTGTGCAGGTATTGCAGCCACTGCTGCTGTTCCATTTGATCTATTTTTAAAAGCAGGGGCTCTCTGGATGGAATCCACATTCCTGTGTAGTCCAATGCTCCCAAACCTTCCTGACCCTGCCTCACCCACTCAGACCTCGTGCATTATCTTTAATTATATGATAACATTGCAATTTTCCTCTATAGAAACCCTTCCATTAAATAAATGGAATTTAACCAGCAATCCGCTGCCTTTAATTGTTCAATCCTTCCTTCCTCAGAAATGTTCAGGCCTTTCCCTGCAGATGGAATTCACAATTTGTGCTTCCTTGCACCTTTTAGCAACACCTGTGGGAGAATTCCACACTGGTTTGGGTTGGAAGGGACATTAAAATTCATCCAGTTCCATGGGCAGGGACACCTCCCACCGTCCCAGGCTGCTCCAGCCTGGCCTTGGGCACTGCCAGGGATCCAGGGGCAGCCACAGCTGCTCTGGGAATCCCAGCCCAGCCAGGAATTCCCAATTCCCAATGTCCCATCCATGCCTGCCCTCTGGCAGTGGGAGCCATTCCCTGGCTCCTGTCCCTCCATCCCTTGTCCCCAGTCCCTCTCCAGCTCTCCTGGAGCCCCTTCAGGCCCTGGAAGGAGCTCTGAGGTCTCCCTAAAGCTTCCCTTCTCCAGACATCATCCACAATTCCAGGTGCTGTTCTGGTCCAGCATCAGGATTTGGGAGACACCATGGGGAGAAGGCAGGGAGGGGTAAGAAAAGGAGATCTTTGGAACAATTCTTTTGCTGCATTTTGTCTCCAGAGAGAATCTCCAGTCCTTGGAGCATCTCCGTGCCCTCCTCAGGACTCACTCCAGAGCTTCTCTGTGCCAGGGCCTGCCCACCCTCCCAGCCAGGAATTCCCAATTCCCAATGTCCCATCCATGCCTGCCCTCTGGCAGTGGGAGCCATTCCCTGGCTCCTGTCCCTCCATCCCTTGTCCCCAGTCCCTCTGCAGCTCTCCTGGAGCCCCTTCAGGCCCTGCCAGGGGCTCTGAGCTCTGCCTGGAGCCTTCCCTTCTCCAGGGGAACATTCCCAGCTCTGCCGGCCGGGCTCCAGAGGGGCTCCAGCCCTGCAGCAGCTCCTGTCTCCTCTGGGCTCTCCAGCAGCTCCAGGTTTTCCTTGTTTTTGGGGCAAATGCATCATTAATAACAGGGAAAGCTGGCGCTGCACACCTGGGAGGACAAGCAGGGTTTGCATCCGTCCATCTTTTCCAACATGGCACATTCCAGGTGGAACTGGGAGGAATGTGGTGCTGTGCTCCAAGTGACAGACACATGCAGTGCCCTGTGCCATCCCCAGCTCCAAGCCTGGCTGTCTCTGGGCCATTCCTGAGCCAGCTGATGGAATCCTGCAGAATTCCATCCCCCTGCAGAGCCTTGGCCGTGCTCCCTCTGCTCTGGGCAGGGCCTGCTCCCAGCCCCGTCCTCCCCAAGCTTTGGGCTTGGCTTATCCTGAGCCAGCCTTGGCTCCCAGCACTTTGCTCCTCAGCCTGTTTTTCCTGAATTGTCATGAAAAGCAGGAGCCCACTTCCCTTTTCTGAAGGCCTGATGTTTTTCTGAGAACAATCAATTTTCTGTCTCGCTCGCTCTTCTTTCCATATGAAAGGCTTGGAGGTTTGTGAAATCCCAAGGTGCTCTCTCTAAAGCAAGGTATAAACGAATTCTACCTTCTTCAATTTAATAAAAGGAGACCTACTTCATTTGAATTTTTTTTTCTACAGAAATTATTTTAAGGATTTGGGTTAAAAAAAAGACATTTTGCTAATGTTGCTCTTTAATATCACAACTTTTAGGAGCATTTTAGAGCCAAATTTTCAAAGTACATTTGAAATGTAATAGATTTGATAAGTTGTTCTCTGCCTGAGCAGAAATTTTTGTACCACTTCTGCCAAGTTTTTGCAAGAAGTTTGTTTTCCATGATCCCCATTTCTCTTCCAGCTGCTCCTTCTGAAACTGAATTATGGGCTGGCATTTTGAATTTTTCCTTACACAGATATTGTAAATAAAACCAACTACAAAGGCTTTTCATTTTGAAAAATTGGAGCAGCAAGCACCCTGAACAAAAGGAAATGTTCCCAACACTCCTTTTATTGTAACCAAATTAATCAAGCTCAGAGATTTGGTTGTAATTTCAAAGTTAAATGTTTAAGTAATGCAAAACTTTTTAATCCTGCAGTGCCTCTCTCTTTAAAATTCATAACAAAATAGCAAAATTGTTACAGTTAATTTTTTTAATAGTTAATTTTTCTTAGCAAAGCTAAAGGTTGGCTTCCTACCACCCCAGGAACCTAGATACCTCCAGAAAGTTTTGAGGTTCTTGGAATATCTCCAGAAAATGTTGAGGGTTTGGATTATTTCAGTCTGTGGTAGTAGAAAATGTTACATATCTCCATCCTTAGGTTTTCCTGAAATATCACAAGAAATTGCTGTGAGGTGAAAGCCACATCTTTTTGCTGAAAGGGCTACTGGTTTAAAATAATAGATAGGAGCTCCTGTCATTATTTATTAATTATAAATTATATTTAAAAGAAGAATGTATAGTGTAGTACTTAAGATAAACCAAATTATTCTTTTCTATTGAACCAGCAAACCAAACTCAGATCATTGATTTTTGTTTTAATAATTCCTTCTGAAAAACAAAAAAAAAAAAAGGAAGCTCAAGGGCAACAAATTTAAAATGTGGCTGTTAATGAAAACCTAAAAAAAGTTGATTCTTTTTACATGAAGGTGGCCTGGAAGGTTGTGAAGGGATGATTTTTTTCATTTGATGTTTCAGTTTTGTTTTCTTTTCTCCTCCCTATCAATTCACATCCTTGGAGAGCCACAATCATGGTGAAAAATGTGTGGAAATGCTTTAGGAAAGCATCATCACTTTTGAGATTCTCAACTGGCCTTTTACTAGAAAGATCCCAGTCCGGGGAAATGCTTGAAAATTAAAAGCAGGGATGCTTTCAAAATCAAACACAGCAAGTTTCTAAGAAAGGAGCCTCTCTTCCTCTCCAAACCTGTGGTGATCCTCCAGAGCTGCACACAAAAAGGCTTATTTTTATTTTTTACCACATTCCTGAAAAATATTCCTGAGAGGGGAAGATTCTCACCAAGGTGGGGCAGTAATTGCCACAGTTGGCTTTGGCTCAGCCTCCCAAACCAGGTTTGGGTCACTTCAAAGGATTCATCACATTTCTTGGAGGTTTCATCTCAGAACCAGGGAATCGTTTGGGTTGGAAAAGACCTTTAAGGTCCCAGAGTCCAACTTTAACCCAACCCAAGTCCACCCTCACTTTATTGGTGCCGTTCTGAGAGTGGGGCCAAAACAGCTGAATTTAGGGAAGGGGAAGTTAAACTCAATTTTCTGCTGAAAAACTCATCAAAAGTTAAAATATCTCCTCTTCTTTGATCAGCCCTTAACCCAGGGACTAAAGCCTTTCAGGACACAGATCCCAGTGAATTTTCCATGGCAGCAGGAATCTATTTGAGGTGCTTGTTGTTTAGATGTTGGAAAACAAAATGCTCTTGTTTCTGTACCACATAAATGGGAGTTCACTGGTGAATCTTTGTGGGATTTGACAATAAAAAGTTCCTCAGGAAGCAGCTCCAGGAGTGAATTCTTGGTTCATTCCTGTCCCAATGAGGGAACAGCAAAACCTGGCCACAGGTGCCTCTTCAATAAAAAGTAACAGAGGAAAATCATAAATATTATAGGTATTATAATGTATATTTAACCTCCCCAAGATAATTCCAACACCATTTTTTATGCTGCTAATTTTTATTTGGAAGTTTTATACCTTTTCCAGTGCAGACATTTATGCCGGTTCAGACCTATATATATATATTTATTATTTTTTTTTTCCCTTAAGTTTTCTTTTTATCTGCAGCACAATTTCAGCATTTGAGTGGCAGCAAGTGACATTTGCAGAGGACAGATCCTGCAGGCAAATGAGCAGGTGACAGGAGGCACAATGGCACTCAGGAATAGTCTGACACGTGGGTGTTCCGACTGGAGGATCCTCTTTGTGTTCAATGAAGTTCTCATGGAGCAGCTTGCAGTTGATATTGTATTCTCAGAGTACAGAATTCAATGTATCCCCAGCACACACAGCCTTCAGCTGGGCTTCTTTGCACCTTTCTGCCTTACAATACCACCTGAAGTGCAGGAAGCTGAGTAAACTGCCTCTGAGGGCTGCATCACAATGATCTGCACATGCCTTCCTCACGTTCATAGTTATTACTCCGTTGATTGTGATCCTTGGAAAACAGTTCTTGGGAACTGCTGATGGGAGAGAAAGAGCTTTGTTCCTGTAAAGGGCGCTTCAAAACTCACTGGAAGCCACAAAACTTGTATCTTCCAGTGAAGCAAGTTAGCAAATCCCTGATTCAGGTGATTAAAAACTATTAATCAGGCTGCTTAAAACCAGTGAAGTCAGATTATCAGTATTTGGCTGATTTTTCCATGTCAGGAAATCGTATGGGTAGCTCTGTTCTGCAGCCCTGCAATCCTGTAGAATCCAGCTCTCTTACAAAGTCTCCTCTTGGAAAGGATTGGGAGGGTTTAAAGGTGAGCCAGGCACCTTCTCGAGCATGAGGGTATAAAATCTGGGGGTTCCTACCAAATCTTTTTCCATAATTCAGTTGGTTTTTCTCTTTCTTAGTACTTAAAAGGCTTTTTTCTTATGCCTTTTCAGTGGAAATTATGATTATGAACTAGTCCATACATAAAACTGATTTTTTTTATTTGTCTTAAATTGCATTTCCTTGATGATCTAAAATCTAAAATACATTTCAAGCTTTTAAAAATAGACCAGAGAAGGGGACAAGTCCCTGCTTTGACACAGATGTTTCTGCAGGAGGGCCGATGCCCTCAGATTATCATGATGGTCCCATCTAAACATATTTAAAATACAAAATTACACATTCTCCATGAATAGTTTTGATTTGGGCTGCAGGAATGTGGAGCTAAAATTCCACTTAAAGATGGTTTATAATTATGAAGGACCAGCCTGGCTGCAGCTGCAGGGACAGGGATAAGGACAGGCTGATGAGCCAGAGCAGGAGATGGGAATCACAAACCTGATCCATGGAAAAACAGAGTCTGGGAGCCAGGTTTGATGCCCAAAGTTAGAGTGATGCCTTGTTCAGGCTGCCCTAGAGCAGAGTCCCAGAATAAAGCAGGGATTCATTCACAGGATCTCCTCCATGGATCCACCTGGGGCAGCACAAGAGCCCAGCCAGGGCTGCACCCAAGATGACCCAAAATGGCCCCAAAATGCACGAGCGCTGCCGGGGTCTCTCCCTGGGATCAGTTCTGCTCCATTTGCACCTTGCAGTTCATTGTCCCATTCCAGCTTTAGCCCAGGCACTCCCACCCTGCTTGTTTTTCTCTCTCCAGCCCTCGGGGTTTGTGCTCCTGGGCTGAGATTGGGATCATTTGTCCTTGGTGCCCAGCTGGAGCAGGAATTGTTTTGTCTCCCTGCTCTGTGCACAGAGCTCAGCATCCCTTAAACATTATCCCTTTTACACTAAAGCAGCACAGAGCCTGAAACATAGAAAAGCCAAACCTGAGGCATCAATATTCAAGTACTTTTGTGAAGAGGGGAGTGTGGCTCATCCATGAGAAAATCCTTCAGACCAGGAATACTTTTTGGGAAACCTGTCCTGGAGTGAAGATGGGAGTGGATCTGCTCCCTGCAGGATTTGATTTCCTACCCCAGACAGGTCCTTTTGCTTTTCTAGGCATCCAAGGGAGAGTAAGGAAGGGCTCTGGGGTGACTCTCCAGTTCCTAAAGGGGCTCCAGGAGAGCTGGAGAGGGACTGGGGACAAGGGATGGAGGGACAGGAGCCAGGGAATGGCTCCCACTGCCAGAGGGCAGGCATGGATGGGACATTGGGAACTGGGAATTCCTGGCTGGGATGGAATTCCCAGAGCAGCTGGGGCTGCCCCTGGATCCCTGGAGGTGTCCCAGGTCAGGTTGGACAGGGCTTGGAGCAGCCTGGAACAGTGAAAGGTGTCCCTGCCATGGCAGGGGTGGCACTGGATGGGTTTCCAAGCCCATTCCCTGTGGGACTGTGTGAACTTCAGAAGGCAGAAGGCAGCCAGTGACTGTTCCCAGCCTCCCTGCAGCTCCCAGGCTATCACCTTTCACAGGCCCTGCTCACAGCTCCCTGATCTTGTTTCAGAGCCTGGGACTGACAGTGAGCTCAGCATAGCACCCAGAAAATTGTTTCCATATTAATTACCCATAATAGCAACAAAATGCATTTTATATAAAATTCCTCCTCCTCTGCCTCTCATCTGGATGATCTTAGAAATCTTTTCCAACTTTAGCCATTCTGTGATCTGGACTGAGGTATTTTCTGTGTTTTATACATACTAAATCCTGCCTGATTGTATTTTTGCTTCTTGTTGCAGTTTATTATTCTTGTACCCCTCCCTCAGCTGTGCTTGTGCTTCAGCCTTTTCTTGCACTTCTTGCAGAAAGGAAAAACGAATCCAGTTGGGAAAAGTTTGTGCAAGGCATTTGTGTGGAAATGATCTCCCAAGCAGGGAGCTGAGGAGCACAGCCCACTGTCCTCCTGCTCTGGCTCTGTGGCATAAATTTGATTTATAAAGTGCTATGTTTGTAGCTGTAGTCCTGATGTGCCTTGGTTTTTTCCCCCTAAATTACTGATACACACCATGTGGTAGGTTTTAAACAGAGATTTTTTCAGAGGCTGAAACATTTGTTAAGGTGAGGCTTGTGCTGTCCCAAATCAATAGTTACACACCAAATTGTGAGGGAGATAAATGGCATTGCTGTGTATTGAGAGCCTGCACTGCAGGTACGGAGTGACAGAATTCCAGCACTGTCTGTCCTCTCCCACTGGGCAGAAATTCTGGAGGAAGAGCTAAAACCATAAGTGATTTCTGGGTTCAGGTCAGGGGGATTACATTGCAGGCTGGAAGGAAAGAAGGGTCTGGCTTCCCCCCCTGTGATCAATCCCTAAATCCAGAAGGATGTAAGAAGCTGAAAGCAGTTTAGCCCCTCAGCCTGGGAGGTGAACTTGAAAAGTGGGATGAAGGGAAGGGGGGCAAGGAGAGCTTGCAAGGATTACAGACTCTTCCTTCTTGTTGCAATAGCAGGGCTGTGCTCCTTGGAGTGAATTCTAGCTTCGATTCAAGTTCATGGAATACCTACAATAATGGGAAATATTCTTGCTGTAGTTCCAAAAAGCTTCATGGATTAAGTTTTTTTTTTTGAGTGTTACTCTCCAAGAGTGGGAAATTTTAAAAACTATTTTCAAAAGGGAGGGAAAAAACCCCAAACCGCAACATACAAAAGATCTGCTGGACTGACACAATGGCAAATTATTTGTTTAGGTGGAAATAGGACTTATAAAATACCAATCTAGGATTGAACTGTGTGTTCTAGCAGTGAACTGAATGTGATGTAAAGATGATAAAAAGGTGATTTTAAAGCAGACAGATTGAGGATTGTCCAGCTGGAATTGCTGAATCCTGGAGTCCTGATTCTTCATGGCAGAGCTGAAAAAGCATTTCTGTTAGATGCCAAATTCACAGAATCACAAACACAGCTCTGTAATGACTGTATTTCTCTGTTCCATTCCTGAATTTCAGTGCTCTGTTCCTGAATTTCACTGTTCCGTTCCTGAATTTCATTGCTCCATCCCTGAATTTCAGTGCCCTATTCCTGAATTTCATTGCTCCATTCCTGAATTTCATTGCTCCATTCTTGAATTTCAGTGTTCTGTTCCTGAATTTCATTGCTCCATTCCTGAATTTCCCTCTTCCATTCCTGAATTTCCCTCTTCCATTCCTGAATTTCAGTGTTCCATCCCTGAATTTCAGTGTTCCATCCCTGAATTTCCCTCTTCCATCCCTGAATTTTCCTCTTCCATTCCCAAATTTCAGTGCTCCATCCCTGAATTTCAGTGCTCCGTCCCTGAATTTCAGTGCTCCATCCCTGAATTTCAGTGTTCCATCCCTGAATTTCAGTGTTCTGTTCCTGAATTTCACTGTTCTATCCCTGAATTTCCCTCTTCCATTCCTGAATTTCATTGCTCCATCCCTGAATTTCAGTGAATTTCACTGAATTTCAGTGTTCCATTCCTGCATTCTGGAAGGGCCTCTCATCCCAATACCTGACCCTTCTGCTTTTCAGACTTTAGGTAACTCTGCATCAGGTTTTGCAAGATGAGCTCTAGGACAGAGATTCCAAACCAGTTGAATTTCTTCTTACCTATCCTTGAACTCATCTAGAAACACTGTCAGTGCTGAAGCCATCCCTGTTGTTCATTTCCATGATTCTATAGCTCCAATAAAAGCTAAAAAATTAAGATTTTGAAGAAATATTGAAGGTGTTTCTGATGAGGTTTTCTTGTGAAGGTCTAGAGAAAATAAGCATGAATTCTTCTATCAGTGGATCTTGATGTAATATTTGCAACTTGATGATTCAAGTTTAATCAATTACTAAATTCAGGGTTTGAGTGCTGGGACAACCTGTGGCACATCTGGATTTGTCCAAATGGATGTGGAGTTTATCCTTGTCCACAGCAGCACGAGGCCTGACAGTAGAAGAAAACAGAATATTTCTGAAAGCTCAGAATGCTGAGTTGATGCTTTCAAGACTAGAAAGTAAATAATACAATAAACCCAAAACCTGATCTGTGCATCTTAAGAAAATGCACTGAAATAGCTGAAAACCTCTGACACCTTCAAGGCACCCTTTAAACATTAGAAAAACTTGGATTTGATCTCTTTTTCACTCAAAAGCATGGTTTGGTGTGGTTTAAATGCAAAGGTTGGTGATCTCCAGGGCCTGGATGCTTAGGAAAGGTCAAAAGGAAAAAGCATCCAGGCCCTGGAGATCACCAACCTCTGCATCTGAAAATTAAATCTCCCTAATTAGGCGGTCAGCAGGCCCACCCACTCTAATAAAGAGTATGTTAAAAGTATGTTAAATTATGTTGATGTTAACACCAAAAGCTACCAAAAATAAATGGGATTCTTGTTCCTTTTTGTCCCTTCCAAAGAACAAAAACTAAGCCTAGAGTTAAGTTATATCCCTGGCATTTTATTAAATTTAAAAAGAGGAAAGAAGACACATTGGCCCTGTTTGACTTTCCAGTGGTTTGAAAAACAAAAAGTCACTTTTTAATGGAAAGAGAAAATGAGCCTTGCTTTGAGTGCTGGAAGCCCAACAGTTAAAAATACAAGAAATCTTTTACTAGTGCAAATCCTGCTCAGTTAAAGTGAAAGTGGCAATTCTGAATCCTCTGTCCCAGGAAATCAACGCTGGTTTGAAATGTGTACAAACTGAAAACAGTCTATGCCAGAACTCCTTGTGCTAGTGCCAGCTAAAAGCAAGAAAGAAAGGCAAAAAAAAATCAAATTGATGGGTTTCAAAGCTGATAATTGTGCTTGAGTGCTGTGGCTGTAAATCACTGAGTGGCTTTTCCTTGGATACAACAGTCACTGCATGTAAATGTACACGTTGCCTTTGCAGCAGTACAAAATACCTGAAATCCTCGATTCCAGTTATTAAAATACAACCTGATGCAACATTTCACCATTTGCCTTAACCTGAGATGATTCCATGAATGACAAATACCATAATGCTGAGGGAAATCAAAATTCATGCACAACATGATGGCAGAATGTGTGACCTCAGCTTCAGAGCAGCACAACGTGTTAAATTATCTTGCTGCAGTTCCAAAAAGCTTCATGGATTAAGTTTTTTAGAGTGTTACTCTTGAAGAGTGGGAAATTTTAAAAACAATTTTCAATTCTGTGTGAAGAGACTTTTCAGTTTGGCTCAGCTTCTCCAAAATCTTCTCTCAAGTCTCTGCCTGTGTGTGCAATCATTTAGGGCAGGGAAAATCATTACTCTGCAGGTGTGTTGGATCTGTTCCTCAGGGTGACTCCACACCCCTGGTTACATCCATGGCCCTTCCCAAATCATCTCCTGTTGCTGATCTCACAAAAATTTGAAAGTAAATGTTAAAACGAGATTCTGTTCCTCTTTATTGGTTTTATGTCTTCTGTATTCAGGAGGAGCAGCTGGAAAATGAGCTACAGAAATGGATTTTTATCAAACTTACTGGCAGAATTCATCCAGAGGTGCAGAAATGGTACAGAATTGTATAGAAATTTGTGGAATCACAGGATGGTTTGGGTTGGGAGAACCTCAGAGCTCATCTCAATCCATCCCAATTCTGGCAGGGACACCTTTCACTATCCCAGGTTGCTCCAAGCCTCCTCCAGCCTGGTCTTTGGCACTTCAGGGAACCCTCACGCCACTAATATTGGTCCTTTTGTTTCTTTTTAGTTCAAGTTGGGATTATATAATATTATTAAATATATAATTATATTAAATAATTGCTGAGATTATATTTTTTGTTTGGACTCAGACGTTTATTAGCTCTTATTTATGTTACAGTCTCACAGAGTGTGAGTTCTACAGCACTTCAGCCTAACAAGGTAAAAATGGAGCTGGATCTCTCTCTCTAGAAGGACTTTTAAGGATAAACTGTTTAGTTAAGAAATGACACCTAAATTATTTTTACTTTTAACTCAATAACTAACTACTATTGTCTTGTAATGTGGATGTTTTTATCTAATTACACAAAGCCAACTAAATCTAGAAAGAAGGTGGTAAAAAAGAAGGACCAGCCTCCATCCCAAAACTTCCACCTTGCTCTATATCCATTCCTATATCCTAAACCCTTAAACTCTGAGTTTCCCACCCTGTGATATCACACACTTCTATCCAAACTCCACACCCACAATCCCAGTTCCACCATTCCATTTTGGAAGCTTCTCCACGGCCTCAGGTCAGTGCAGTGTTCTCCTGGGGGTCAGTGCCTGCCAGCACAGAAATCTGAAATTCCCAGCACAGAAACTCTGAAACTCCCAGCACAGAAACTCTGAAATTCCCAGCAGGAACCAGGGTTCCAGCACAGGGGCAGCCACAGCTGCTCTGGGTACCCTGTGCCAGGCTTTGAGATGTTTTTTGCAAAGCCCAGGCTGCCATTCAAGGTGTGGTTGCAACAAATTTAGAGCTTGTTGTGGGTTTGGGGTTTGGAGCAAGACAATTAATTCAATTAATAAAGCAGAAGGGATGTTTGTGCTGTCACATTAATTGTGCCACAAAGTGACGTGGTTCCATCGAGTGGGGAGCACCACTGATGTAAAATATTTTGGTAAATAGGTACAATACTAGCCCTTGATGATAATTTGGAGAATATGAGAGTACAGTGTTAGTGCAGCTGAATTCATATTTTCTGTATTTAATGTTTCTTTGGACAAACAAACCAAAAGTCTGTTAGGGAAAAATGTTGGTTTAAGCTGCTCATTTTTATCTGCTGCCTAAAATACTTGAAGGTGCTGAGGAACAAACTTTTTTACCCTCCTGGGTTCACCATCATGTGGTTAGCTGGGCTGACCTGCAGCACTAAAAACCAAATTATTTGGTGTGTCCACCCAAAACATTTTCATGTGTGTTTTAGGGTAAATTCTTACCTTGAGTAAGTTTACACCACTTTGTAGTGAAGCCCTAGTATGCAAAATGAGCATCTGCCTGCACAGGTAGATTCTTAATTCTGGTGGTTTAGCAGAAGACATGTTTATAGTTCAGAAAATAAATCATTCAGGAGCCTGTATCTGCCTTGGGTTGACTCTTTGTAACCTTACTTGAGATTTACTAATTCAGTCCTTCCACTAGTACCAGTTCACTGTTAGCTGCAAGGACCTGGGCACTGTTATTTGAAGGTGCTAATGAAAAATATCAAGATGATGATGATGATGAAGATAATAATAATAAAAAATAATTATAATTATTTATCTATAATATAGTCTCTATTGTATTACACATTGCAACATATATTCTATATTCTATATTCTATATTCTATGTATTCTATATTCTATATTATTATATATTATATATTATATATTATATATTATATATTATATATTATATATTATATATTATATATTATATAATTATGAGGCTGCTAAAAGCTTTGGATGGTGCCACGGAGCAGGAAACTCAACTGATGTAAAATTGGATCACTAGTGATGTTAAAAGAGCCCCAACAGGTGCCCAGATCTCACTTCATGGAAAATTAAAGATGCTCTTTCTGGTTTTCAGGCTATCTTGATATTAAGGAGAAATACTGAATTATCAAGGAATAATTCTTGCTGTCCAAAGGAAATGTTTCCATCTGTTCTCTGCAACTGAGCAGGAGCTAAAATAGGCGTTTTCTGTGCTCTGGTGCCATTTACAGAATGGCTTCATTTTGTCTTTATGCTCAAAACCACATTTTGCTGGCATTCCCTTAGACTTTGGATGCTCAAATGAAGGTCCTGCTCCTCACACTTGCTGATCACATTCATCCAAAGAAAGGGAAAAAGTAGAATTCCAGTTTGAGGTTATTTTAGGTCCCAGTTTTGTTTAGGTTTGGTGGCCACTTTTGCACATTCACACATTCCAACAAAGCAGATTGAAGTTTTCTCCTCTGGCACAGCGCTGCCAAACCTTGAAAGGTGCTTTTAAAATCCCACCAAGTTCTTGTGGATGGAATTACTTTCAGCCATGAAATTTTGAAAGCGATGGGACCATTCAGATCCTTTAAATTGGGCTTGGTTTGGATCTGCCCAAAAAATAGAGCCCAAATTACTGAAATACAGGAGAGGCTGATTGGAGGAGCAGCAGCTCACAGGGATCATAAGGTAAGGAGGAAATTTCTGGGTGAGGCCATGTCCAGCCATTGTATTTCTGTTTTCTGGTGTGGAAGACAGATCCCAATACAGATCCCAATACTTGGGTGACATTCTCAGTGTTCCTGCCTCTCAGGGTCCTGGCAGATCACATCCAACTACCTGGACTTGGCATGTCCAGCTTGTTACACATCACACCAAGGCTGCTGCCCAGAATTTGGGAAGAGTTCTCTCAGAGCTGCCAGGCTGAACTCAGCTTTGCAGTGATGCCTCAGGTTTAGCTTTTCAATGTTTCAGGCTCTGTGCTGCTTTAGTGTAAAGGGATAATGTTTAAGGGATGCTGAGCTCTGTGCACAGAGCAGGGAGACAAAACAATTCCTGCTCCAGCTGGGCACCAAGGACAAATGATCCCAATCTCAGCCCAGGAGCACAAACCCCGTGGGCTGCAGAGAGAAAAACAAGCAGGGTGGGAGTGCCTGGGCTAAAGCTGGAATGGGACACTGAACTGCAAGGTGCAAATGGAGCAGAACTGATCCCAGGGAGAGACCCCGGCAGCGCTCGTGCATTTTGGGGCCATTTTGGGTCATCTTGGGTGCAGCCCTGGCTGGGCTCTGGTGCTGCCCCAGGTGGATCCATGGAGGAGATCCTGTGAATGAATCCCTGCTTTATTCTGGGACTCTGCTCTAGGGCAGCCTTCTGAAGGCATCAGCAGGGAGGGAAGGATCCTCACCCTCAGCTCACTGTTGGGTGCTGAGCTCTTGCAAGGAGGAGGATTCTTCTCGTCTTGGTGTCACTGTGGGATCTCATTGTCCATCAGATCCAACCTGATGTCACTCTGTGTTGGGAACCCTGCTCACTGAGAATTTCAGACTTTCTGTGTTAACAGATACTAACCCAAAGAAAACACTGCGTTCAACCTAAAGCCATTGAAAAAGCTTCCAAAACTAAATAGTAAAACTAAAATTATAAGTATGTCATTTAAATAGAAATTTGTAATATCACTTAGTAGAAAACTTAAAATTTAAAGTGTCAAAATATCGTAATATATATAAAACAAAATAAAAGTTCTAAACCAAAAACTAATCCTTTTTCTTCACCTTCTTCTTCATAGGTTTAAGTAGTCTTATATAATTAAATTTAAAAGTCCCCATTACAAACCACAAATAATTAATTATTAAGCTAACATAAAAAAAATTTAAGTATAATTTCTTAATTAAACAATGTATCCTTAAAAAACCTTATTAAAAATACAACTCCATTTTTTAGTTTGTTAACATAAAATACCATAGAACTCACAGTTTATAAAACTATAATAGAAATAAAAACTAATAAACATCTAAATCCAAACAAAAGATGCAATCTCACACATTTAATCCCAACCCCAACAAAAAGAAAAATAAAACTAAACATCAGTTCTGGAGGAATTTCAAGTTTTTCTCTCTGTCTCAGACTCTCCTTGGGAGCTCCCCTTAACCCCTTCCTGCCAGACCTTTGAATTAGGGAAATGTGCAGGTACTGGAGAGGAAACAAAAGCTTCAGGGGTCAGAAACTTCATTTTTTATTACACCTGAAGCCAGAAAGTGCAAGAAACAGGCTGAGAATGAAGGAACTGGGACACTAATTGTGATTTTTGTAAAGGAGGAAAAATTCAGTCATTAAATTGACATTTTGCAGTTCCCTGTTCTTAGAGCCATACAAAACGGTAAGGCTGTAATGTTATTGCACTTATATTTTAATTATTATTGTTATTATAATTATTAACAAAATATTTTAATTATTTTAATTATTAAATTAATATTATTTAATTCTTAAGCTAACTTAAGCAAAACAATTAAAATTGTTCAACTTCTTGTATATTAGAAGTTCCTTTAGCTTGAAAGGGGAATTTTTTGGTCATAGAGAAAACTTCATATAAAGTAATGAAATAAAAAAGCCAATTTAGGTTTAACCAAGTTGTCTGTTGACTGCTACTGAAAGTCCTGTTCTCAAATCCTTTTCCTCTGTGTGCTCTGCTGATGTGAAAGTCCTTCAGTACAACTTTAAAAATCTGGAATTTAGTTATTCCTGTTGTGGATTTGCTGTCCAACACTTTGACACTTTAA
Source organism: Calcarius lapponicus (assembly GCA_039654755.1). Taxonomy (NCBI): domain Eukaryota; kingdom Metazoa; phylum Chordata; class Aves; order Passeriformes; family Fringillidae; genus Calcarius; species Calcarius lapponicus. Next base: position 24,552,969 of record CM077470.1, read on the forward strand.
ATCCTTGTTTTTACTGTGCTTTTCCCCAGTGACATTTGGTACATTTGTCATTAATAATATTTAATATTTCTCTTTGGCCTTAGTGCTGTTGTGATACATATTTCTAAAAATCAGAGGAATATTTGGTTATTTAGTTCCATACCTTAAAACCAGACTTTATACAATCTCTCAAAGCTTTCTGAAAACTTTTTCAATTCTGGGCTAAATTTTGATCGAATTTTGAGCTCTATTTCTGAATAATTAAGAGAGATATTTTTTAAATGATCAAACAGATTGAAATAGTAGGGCATTTTTATATAAATATAGACTCAGGAGTGATCCAGTGTGAATTATATTAAACTCACTGGGGAACCATCCATTAACCTGAGCGAGAATAGAATCAGAATTCCAGAAACTGAATTCTGCTGTAGGAGCCCTGGGCCTGGGGATTATTCAGATAATTTCCTGATACTTTTATCAATGCATTGGGCAATTAGTTGTGCTAATTAGCAGCATCACTTTGGAAGAACTGCTGGAAGGGAGTGGAGTGACAAGGACAGAGCAGGCAGGGATGGAACTGGGATGGAATTCTTTCTCTGTGGAAATTCATTGTGAATTTTCTCAGCCTTTCCAGCTTCAGGATAATTTCAGTTGGAGCCTGAATCCAGAGCAGTCTCCTCTCTGCTCCATGGCAGCATCTGCCCTGCTAGAGAGTTTAAAATAATCAAGATTTGCCAGTTATGGAGATTTGTGCCAAGAATTTTGAAGTAAAAAGTAACAGAGTTTAGAGAAGTTTATCTTATTTTCTTTGGGGAGAATTTAATTTTAAACAATGGCATAATGTCGTGTCTAAAAGAAGACACTTTATTATGTGATGATAAAGTGTCATGAGGCAAAAATATAAACTGTTGGTGTGCTTGCTGCATAAAATTTCTTCTCTCCTAATGAGTTTGGGGCTTTGGGAGAAGAGATTCCTCTGGAAGTCCAGGTATTTCTTCTCCTCATGCTGTGGGTGTGTTTATCCAGGTCTTAGTGTGTCACAGGCACATTTTATGAAAAATCCTTTCCTTAGGATTTTTCCTCCTGAGAAGCTGAGTGGCCTCAGGAACAAAATGTAACCAATGGTTATCTGCTGCTGTGGGATGCAACAGGTGCAGCTGGGATTGGGCTCATGGGGTTGTTTCTAATTAATGGCCAATCACAGCCCAGCTGGCTCGGACTCTCTGAGAGTCACAAGATTTTATTATCATTCCATTCCTTTCCTTGCTGGCCTTCTGATGAAATCCTTTCTTCTATTCTTTTAGTATAGTTTTAATATAATATATATCATAAAATAATCAATCAGCCTTCTGAAACATGGATCAACATTCTCATCTCTTCCCTCGTGCTGGGACCCCTGTGAACAGCACCATATTGGTGCTGAGAAATGGAAACAGTTCTGATCTTGGGGTCAACATAAATGTATTTATATAAAATAATCTGAGTTAGGAGATAGAAATTAAGATATTCCAGTGGGTTGAGTTCACTTTTCCTATGGAGGAAGTGTTCCAGTAATGCCTCAGGTTTAGCTTTTCTATTTTTCAGGCTCTGTGCTGCTTTAGTGTAAAGGGATAATGTTTAAGGGATGCTGAGCTCTGTGCACAGAGCAGGGAGACAAAACAATTCCTGCTCCAGCTGGGCACCAAGGACAAATGATCCAAATCTCAGCCCAGGAGCACAAACCCCGTGGGCTGCAGAGAGAAAAACAAGCAGGGTGGGAGTGCCTGGGCTAAAGCTGGAATGGGACACTGAACTGCAAGGTGCAAATGGAGCAGAACTGATCCCAGGGAGAGACCCCGGCAGCGCTCGTGCATTTTGGGGCCATTTTGGGTCATCTTGGGTGCAGCCCTGGCTGGGCTCTTGTGCTGCCCCAGGTGGATCCATGGAGGAGACCCTTGGAATGAATCCCTGCTTTATTCTGGGACTCTGCCCAGCCTCTGCTCCGGGGCAGCCTGAACAAGGCATCAGCAGCAGCAGCGTGGGAGCAGCAGGGAGGGCAGGAGGAAAGAGTGGACACTGGACTGGGAGATAAATGTGACAATTGTTTCTCTCTCCTGTTTGGGTTGTTTTACGAAACATCTTCATTTTTAGGGGGATATTTATATTTCCTATGATAAGGCTGAGGTAGAAACGGCGGAATAGAGAACCTGAGCACCCTGGCCCATGGAAGGGGATGGTGCTGGATGGGATTTCAGGTCACTTTCCTACCCAAACATTCTGGGATTCTGCGGTTTAAAAAATCAATTATTTGTAACTATGGATGTAACAACTGATTTTTTACCAATTTGTTCTTTTGTACTTTTTGCAACATAGGCGAAATAGGAGAAAAGACAAATTGGCATTATACAGACTTCAAATTATTTGTTTATCTTCTCAGTTCTCATCAGTTTCTCAGTTATCTCTATATTAAATTAAAGATCAGTGAAGGAGAAAAGTTGATTCTATTTCTATTGTGAGCCAGAAAACAGCAGTGCTTGTACACCAGGTATGCAAAGGGGCTGAGGGAAACAAATCAAGTTTTCAGAGTGCTGTGTTACAGATGAATAAAATAATTTGTAAATTATTCATCAAATTTAATTCTAAGATGTTTTGAGAAAACCAAAATAAATCGGGACTTGTGATTGTTGGGGAGACCTTTATTCTCCAGCCTTTACAGGTTTAAATCTTGAATATGAACTTCATCAAGATGTGGAGAATGTCCAAACTGCAGGGAGAGGTATCATGTACTCAGGATTTATAGGATTGAAATATTGACTCAACTGATGTCTGATTTTTTCCTCTTGCAAATTAAAACTCCTTTTTCTTTCCCATAACTGGAGACACAAAAAATAGATAATATCCCTTCTTACACCTTGTGTGCTCAAAGCAACATCCACTCAAATGACAGCATTGCCAAACCTCTGAAAAACGTTCCTTATATCTATATATCACATTTGGAAAAGAAACTTGTCAGTACCTTAGCCTTATGTATATATCACATACATAAAGGAAATATAGCAGTGTGTTATATTTATAACAATGTAGCACAGAATTCAAAGAAATGTGATAGTTTGTTGGCCTCCCAGCTGATTGCTGAATTAACTGCTCAGCAAGACCTGCCTGGTTTTGGGTGTTTCTTTGAGCTTCGTGTTGTTCACGTGCTCCAAGGTGTTGTTAGGCAGTTACAGTTCATTTTTGAAGTTCTGTTCATCTGGCCAACTTGTTGTCATACACAAGCCCAGGAAAGGCCATATGTTCCTGCAAAGGTAGCCTTGGAAGGTGGGATAGCTGCTTCTCCTTTTCCTTCTGCCATCTGCTCTGCTTGAACTTCATTTTCTCCACATACCATGTCAAGCAAATACTCAGATAATAGATGGGAATTCTAATCAGTATGGAAGCAGGATTATTGTTGCCAACAATAGTCAGATATTCGGATTTTTTTAGACATTTCCCTTACTCTTTGGCATTGTAACAGTTAAAATTTAGGATTAGGAAGCTGTACATATATAAACATTATTTTTATTTAAATCACAAATACGCTGAGATATTCCCACGAACGCAGAAGAGATTTTCAGAAATGAAAAGAGCAAACATCCTGGATTTCTCCAAGTGCCTGCTGCTCTTTCCACTTGGAGTTTCTCCTTGCTGTCTGTGTGCCACCCCTTGCTGCTCTGGCCCAAGCATTCCTGCAGCCACGGGGATTAGGGGAGGATCTGGGTTAAGACTAATCCAGAGAAATACACAAATCCTGGGCTGATCCAGCAGGAGCACAGGCATGAGTTGTGCCCTCTGACAGAGTGAGGGACTGCACCTCAGGAATTCCCTCCTCAGGAATACCCTAAAACTCCAGGGAAATGGAGGAATAAGGAAAAAAATCAGAGATTTCAGGTTTTCCTGTAAGGAGACAGCAGAGCCCTGAGTTATGCCAGACCTGGCTTGAGTCTGAATTGGGGAAACCTGAAAATCCTGTGAGCCCTGTGGTTACTTCAAGCATAATCATGTGTATAATGTGTATTTTTACCCACTTTTTATGCTGCTTAGAGGAATAAAATTAAATATAAGGCCGTGCTTAGACCGAGGTCATGATTTGCCATCACTTGTTCAAGTCACAGAATTCTGCTTGGTTTAGGAGGAAAATCTACAAGGCATTTGGGAAAAAAAAAAAGTCTACAAGTCTGTAACCTACTTTCAATGGTTCTAAACTACTTTGGGGGTTGTTATATTAATTTATAGAAATGTCCATGTGTGTGAGTGTATATAAAAAGAGATGTGTGTATAAATAAACAAAACTGGGCGTCTTTTTGCTATTTTAGTTCTCTGAAATTTTGTGGTGGATCTTCTCAAGAATATCTCTTCTTAAAGTCCTTTTCTCCATTCTCCAGCTGTGTGGGCTCTGCTTTGAAATTCTCTACAAGTGTAAAGCAGGGGAAGATATGGCCAGACCTGGACTGTGGGGAGCTCTCCTGGTTCTGTGTGCATGGGCAGTGAAGTCAGAGACCCTTCCAGAGGGAATTCAGGAACAATTTCCCTTTCTGCAAATCCCCCTTCAGCACAACATGTATTTTATTACAGGAAGAAGAGGCTTTATCACAACAAAACGGGCAAAAACCATAAAGACTTGAAGAAACAGCACTTCTCTAATTCTTCCCAAAAGTTCCCAGAAGCACCAAATCCTAAAGGATTACACCCACCAGTCTTCCTGATTTCAGGTGGGTGAGTTCTCTCTCTGCCTCTCTTTCTGAATTTGGGGATTCCCATTCCCTGGGTTGGACAGGGCTTGGAGCAGCCTGGGACAGTGGGAGGTGTGGGATGGGATTTATGTCCCTTCCTGTTATTGTTGTAGTCTTAGAGGTTGTGGGATTTTAGAGTAGTTGGCTATAGTTTAAAGTAGTTATAAGGTTTTTTTGTTACAAGGTAATATATAACTTTGTAGCTCAATGACCAGTTGTTACAAGGTGTGTTTTGGTTTTTTAACCTATTACTCGTACTTATTTCTACTGCATTGTGGATACTTTTATTCCATATAATGGAATAAAATGGGTTCTATATATATTCCATATAAGGGGGTTTTGTTACTTTTGTACACATATATATATGTGTGTGTATATATATATATATATATATATATATATATATATATATATATATATAATATACATATATGTGTTATATATATATATAATATATATATATACACATATCTATACTTGTATTACAACTCCTAAACTCTTAGCTTACTTAATTGCAATTACAATTACTGTAATTGTCTATACAGCCACACCCCTACATTATAAACCCTTCACCATTTTAACCTATTACTTGTACTTATTTTTACTGCATTGTGGATACTTTTATTCCATATAATGGAATAAAATGGATTCTATACATATTCCATATAATGGGGTTATGTTACTTTTGTACATATATATATATATGTGTGTATATATATATTATATATATATATATATATATATATATATATGTACATATCTATACTTGTATTACAACTCCTAAACTCTTAGCTTACTTAATTGCAATTACAATTACTATAATTGTCTATACAACCACACCCCTACATTATAAACCCTTCACCATCTTATCAATAGTTTCTCACTTAAGGTATATTTTTTCTTATAACAATAGAAACATAAGTTTATGATTTTTCTGCTTAATGTCTGTGTATTGTATTTGCACATCAATCTAGGGTTGTAGGTCAAACTCTTCAGTGTCTCTGGAAGTTTCTATTTTTCTGATTCCCACACATTGCCACCCAAACCAGCTGGGGTCGTCTGATTTCTCTGAAATTAAATACAATGCAATTAATAATTATAATTCTGTGTGACTTTTTCCCTTAACAAAATAACAAACACTGTAAAGAAAATCAGACAGAACTGGATGCTCCCAAACAAAAGCTGCTGCTGTTATTTTCCAGCATGGAGCTCATGGCTCTAATTTGGAATTAACTGGTTGGGGGGAGAGGTTTTCAGTTATGCCACAGAGTAAATGAGAAAAATAACATAAGAAACAGCCAATAATCAAGTTGTTTGATTTAGAAGAAATGCATTTAAAACCCAGCTAAAGTAAAAAGAGAACTGGCTTACTGCCACCCTCTTTTTTTACTTATTTGTGACAGCACACAATTAAAAAGTTCCGTTTGTTGCTCTTACAACAACAACAGATTTTGGTATTTCTCATGTTTACTCATAAAAAGTATCTTTAATTTTAGATCCTCCAAAAACTGTAGTTGTAAGAATATTGTTTTTATCTTGAGAGATTAGATGGGGACAGGATTTTTTTAATCTGTTAGCACAGATTTGTTATGTAAATAGGAAGCTCACAAAGGAAGGAGACAGCAAAAGGCTCTGAAAAAACAGATGTGTCTCCCCCAGAAGTAAAGTCACCACTGGATTCCTGCAACTTTTTGGGAAGTTTATGGTTAGGGATGTGCATGGAAACAAAAAAAATCCCAAATTCTGTAGTCACTGTGTAAGTCCATTTCCATATGCTCAGTACAGATCATTTTATCATTAATTTATTGTTGCTGGTTAATTTTGACAAGTTCAAAATCAGATTATTCATTTAAATGAATTCTCATGATGCCTTGCTGTGGATTTCTCGAGGCTCCTTTCCCTGCTGCTCCTCCAGTCCTTAGCACTGGCCATGTGACCCAGATTTTTTAAGCCCTGCTATGACTTTAGGTTTTATTCTTGGGCTCTTCCATCCATCTCTTGGAATTGTTTCCAGTAAATTAGAGTTTTACAGTGGTTGCTGTGATTAGCATTCTGTGCTCATGGGGAATTCTTCATGAAAATGTCTCTGATCAATACCTTTCAATGTGTTTAAACATTAATGTATAATTTTATATGAAGAATGTTACATCCATAGTGGAATTATGATCTAAAACACATTTTTATGCAAATTCTTTAATGGTAGGTTATACCATCTTTCTATCTGTTTTTGTTACTGTGAAGATAAATTATAATTATATGAATAACCTGCATAAAATGGTTGTGTTTTGAAATACTTCCATTCAGTAATATCTGTATATTCAATAATATCTGTGGACTGAATATTCCTTGTTGATACAGGGTATTAAAAACAGGTAAACCCTCTACAGAGCCTAAACACTGATATTTTCTAGTGTCCTAGTGCTTAAGAAAATCTAAATAGATCTTCATAATTTATAGGCTGTAATTTATAAAGTCATATTGGTTGGGAAAGAACTTTACAGAGTTAATCATTTTTATTTTAAGTGGTTTGCATGTGAAAAAAACCCCATTCTTGAAAGGCTCTGCCAGGTTGGCAAATGCAGTTGGGACAACCAAGAGTCATTCATGCCCATTTTTACAAAATGCTGGGCCCTAACTTTGGACTGAAATTGGGAACTCAGTTAAACTGGGGACACTGATGAAATCAGTGAAGCCAAACTGCAGGTTTTGCTTCTCAACTTCATTAAGATACTTAAAGAATCATGGAAAATGCTATCTTTGGTTTCACCAGTGCACTTTGTGACTTTTGTTGTCACAGGGTGGTGTTGCACATCTGAAATGTTTCATTCCCATTTTCTGTCAGGGTTTTCTGTGGCAGGAGAAGGTTTTAACAACAACCCAGACTTCACTGTGATGATAAATGGCTTTCAGAGAGATCCCAAAGAGGTGATCTGAAAATCAGAACTAATTCTTCCCATTTGCTGAAGGATTCAGAAATCATTGGTTTTGCTTGTGGTTTTAATGAAGATTTATTTGGGGAAAAATGTGAAATGCCCAATTCTTGTGAATTTGATGCCCAACTGTGCCTGTGCCGGGTCCTCAGGCTCTGGGATCCGAGGGTTTAAATCCCCATTAACTCTTTGGGATGTGCCTTTAACCTGATGAGCTCCAATCCATTCCACCTCTGGAAAAATCCAAATTATTGCCTCCAGTCCTGGGCAGGCTTCTCTGGGGGTCAGATGGATTCCAGCAGGGAATCAGTGCTGGAGGCACCAAGCCTCTGGAGCAGCACAGGGAGGGTGGAAAGGGCTCAGGAGCAGGCAGGTGTTAGGGAATAATGAGCCATTCCCTGTATTCCTATAGGGGAAAAGTGAGCCATTCCCTGTATTCCTATAGGGGAAAATGAGCCATTCCCTGTATTCCTATAGGGAAAAATGAGCCATTCCCTGTATTCCTATAGGGGAAAAGTGAGCCATTCCCTATATTCCTATAGGGGAAAATGAGCCATTCCCTGTATTCCTATAGGGGAAAGTGAGCCATTCCCTGTATTCCTATAGGGAAAAGTGAGCCATTCCCCATATTCCTATAGGGAAAAGTGAGCCATTCCCTGTATTCCTGTAGGGGAAAATGAGCCATTCCCCATATTCCTATAGGGAATAATGAGCCATTCTCTATATTCCTATAGGGGAAAATGAGCCATTCCCCATATTCCTGTAGGGAAAAGTGAGCCATTCCCCATATTCCTATAGGGAAAAGTGAGCCATTCCCTGTATTCCTATAGGGGAAAAGTGAGCCATTCCCTGTATTCCTATAGGGGAAAATGAGTCCTTCCCCTGTATTCCTATAGGGGAAAATGAGCCATTCCCTGTATTCCTATAGGGAATAATGAGCCATTCCCTGTATTCCTATAGGGAATAATGAGCCATTCCCCATATTCCTATAGGGAAAAGTGAGCCATTCCCTATATTCCTATAGGGAATAATGAGCCATTCCCTGTATTCCTATAGGGAATAATGAGCCATTCCCCATATTCCTATAGGGAAAAATGAGCCATTCTCCATATTCCTATAGGGAAAAACAAGCCATTCCCTATATTCCTATGGGGGAAAATGAGCCATTCCCCATATTCCTGTAGGGAATAATGAATCATTCCCCATATTCCTATAGGGAAAAATGAGCCATTCCCTATATTCCTGTAGGGAATAATGAGCCAAGGCCAGGGTGGATGGGGCTTGGAGCAACCTGGACGAAGGGAAGGTGTCCCTGCCCAAGGCAGGAGCTGGGATCAGCTGATCTTTAAGGTCCCTTCCATCCCAAACTGTTGGAATGTGAACCTCTCTGAGTTCCACAGAGAGAGAGGTGAATGCAGGGCTTGAACTGAAGCCTTTAGAGAAATTAAGATTATATTAACCCACATAGATGTGAAGTAGAAGTGTAGGTTTAAGTTTTAAGCGCAAGTTGTAGTTTTAAATAAGTGGAAATACATTTTAAGTGTTAATAAACTGTGTGTAGCTAGTAAAGGCCCTGAAGCTTAGTTTAAAGTACAGTAACTTAGTTCCAGACTTAACAAAAATGTAGCAGAACTTTGCTTGGGTCTCTAGAACAGCCTGAACTATCAACATAAACCAAACCCTTCTGGGATTCTGTGATCCAACAGTTTCTGTTTCAGCTGGGGATTCACCAATGTCCTGTACCTGAGCCAAGACTCATTTATAGCTCGTCATTTATAGCTCATCAGGGGATTCCTGAAACTTTTTGGGAAGTTTATTGTTAGGGATATGCAAGGAATCAAAAAATCCAAATTCTGTAGTCGCTGTGTAAGTCCATTTTCATACCCTCAGTACAGATCATTTTATCATTAATTTATTGTTGCTGTTTAATTTTGATAAGTTCAAAATCAGATTATTCATTTAAATGAATCCTTATGATGCTTTGCTGTTGATTTCTCGAGGTGTTTAGAGGAAGCTCCTTTTCTTCTGGTGGTAGAACCTTTGTTTTGGTTTGAACAGACAGGTGTCTGCTAAGGAGGGCAGAGCCTCCCCTGAAATGGGAAATGTAAACCCCCCTCCCTCTGAATTATTGTAATTTTGGAATTAAGGGGCTCTCGGGCAATGATATGGGAATGCAGGGGAGAGGAAAGCTGCTCCTCTGGGGATGCAGGGGAGAGGAAAGCTGCTCCTCTGGGAGTGCAGGGCAGCAGAAAGCTGCTCCTCTGGGAGTGCAGGGCAGCAGAAAGCTGCTCCTCTGGCAATGCAGGGCAGCAGAAAGCTGCTCCTCTGGGAATGCAGTGGGCAGAGGCTGCTGTGGTGTCCCAAAGCTCAGATTGTATCCAGGTAGGAATGCTTGGCTGCTCCCCTGGGATGATGGACTTTGATCAGCCAGGCAGGGACACTCACTCGCCATGAACAGAAGATAATTAATAATTAATGGCCCATGAACAGAAGAGATCTCCTGGAAGTGACTGAGATCTCCATTGGTGTGGAAGTGATAAAGAAAACTGCCCAATGAACAGAAGAGAACTGCCCCACCTCTACAAAAATAGAATACACACCCCCAGCCTAAGACAACCTTCTACCTCACCAAGGCCTTTTGCAGCACCACAGCTCCAAAACTCAGCTTTTTCTCTCTAGCTGGAGGTTTTTGTGTGGATCAGTTCAACTCAAAAGGCATCTTCAGTTCCAGTCAAAGCCACTCCTTGGAAACAAATCTTGCTTTGTTTATGCTACAAAGCAAATGTGTAGGGGCTTACAAAGCAATCAGGACAAGTGGAATTAAAACCTTTGGCTCATTGTTTTAATTGAAACCCTGTGATTATCTCAGCAGATGTAAGTGGGGTGCAGGAGTTCCTCACATGAGGGGTGGAGGGAGGCAAGGACCTGGCCCCAATGGACATAGCCCATCATCGAGAGCACCACAGGAGACTGTCTAGAGCAAAGCTCAAAGTGCAGCAGCAATTCTAAAAAGCCTAAAAGATCCCCAAGATAACTTGAAGCAAGACCATGAGAAGCAATGTAGGTGAGTATTCTAAGGAAACTTTGGAATTTTTGGGTTTTTGTTCTGCGCTGCTGCGGCAAAGTTTTAAGACCAAATATTTGAGGCAACATTAAAAAAAAACCAAACAGAAGATCAGACATCTTCAACATTTTATGGTGCTGAAGTAGAAAAGTAAACAGTTCAGCAGTTCATGCCTTGGTGGAAGTAGACAGTGCACCCAAACATGGACTTTTTGATAAGAGAACAAAGAAAAAACTTTCCTGACCTCAGTTTAAGAGATTGTATCTAGCCAGCATGTGAGGCACAGCATTTTAGTGGGGAAAAAAACACCATTTTGTGGTGCTGTGATTCAGATGGAGCATTAGTCATAATTGGGAGTAATGCATTTTGACATAATCAAACAATAGAACTCCAGTTCTCTGTTGGAAAATCTGCAGCACCATTCCTGCCCTGGATGGTGGCAGAGGAGCAAAGTGGAACTGCCTGAGGTGGAGCCAGGCCTCTCCAGCACAACATCAAATCCAATGCTCTTATTCTTCTAGATTTTCCTGATCAAAATACAAGGTTACACCATGTCAACAACCAGCAGATGGGGAAAAGGAACGTCCTAGGAAGCTCAGAGAACACGCTTGGAAACGGAGCTATAAATACCAGGCTAATTCCATAGCTTTAAGATTTCTCCAAAGCTTTTTTAAATCCCTCCAGAAAAGGCTGAAGAGATCCCTAATCTGAAGTGGCCCAGTTGAAGGAATGTGTGTGGTTTTATTTTTAAATAAAGTTACATCTACAGTAGTGTTGGGCATCTTAGTGAGTCACTGTACAATATTTGTTGGATCAAAATAAGGATTTTAAACACATTTTCATTCTTACCAGGACTTTTTTCTTCAGAGGAAATGTGGAATTCTGTCTGATCCCCTTTGAACTGATGTGTGCAGCATTCCCACAGAATCATTGATGGTCACAACTCATTTGGAATTCCTTTTTTGAGAACTGTCCCTGATTAGGAAGAGCTGACACTAGAGCTCCCAAAATTCCTTGGTGGAATTTTATGTCAGTCTCTTCTTCCCTGTGAGGGTGCAAGGCCCTGGCACAGGATTCCCAAAGAAGCTGAGGATTCCTCATCCCTGGAAGTATCCAAGGCCAGGATGGAGGAACCTGGGATAGTGGAAGGTGTCCCTGCCCATGGGACACCTGGATGAGCTTTGAGGTCCCTCCAACCATTCTGGGATTCTCCTTCCATTGGAATCTTTTCATTCCTTAAAAATATCCCAGAATTTCTTGGCGTGTCTTTGCTTTTGGTGAGATCAAAGGCAGGAGGTGTTTTGCAATATTGGACCTTACAATTAAAAAAAATAATATTATAAAAATAATATTAAAAATTAAAATAGCTATTCTTTATTTATTTTAAAATAAATTTTTATGTTTATTTATTAAATTTTAAGGAATAAATGTCATTTAAATTGGTATTAGCCAGAGGAATGCAAAGGAGAGCAAGCAGCCCGTGCCAGATTTAGAAATCAGGGCTCTTAAAGAACAGCTGAAAGGGTTGGGTTTGTTTATTGTAGGAAAAAAGGGAACACTGTAGGATGGGCAGAAAAAAGAGATAAGAGGGTTTTATCAAAGCAGTGGTGGGGGTTGCTCTGTAGATTAAAAAAAACCCAAAATCTAAAAAGCAAGTTCAGGTTGCACCGAGTGTAATTTGGGAGAGATGGAAAGAGAAAACAGGCCAAGGGTTTTTTTGTTTTACCTCATATCTGACTGCAAATATGGATGGAAAACTGGGATATTTTACCTATCAGTGTCAGGAAACTTTAAAAAACACACAAAGAAGGAGCTTCCAGAGAAAAGGTCAGGAATTTTGACCTTCCCCACTGGCCATGGGCTGAGCATTTTGCTCTCCTGGGATCCCTCTTCATTCACATCCTCAGTTTAATCATCTCCTTAATTTTGGGATTCAGTTTGTCTCATTTCCCTGCAAACCTTTTCCAGCCATGACAGCACCTTTCGGTTGCAGGTGTGCAGTGAAAATGAACCAAAGGACCTTTGTTTTCTTAAATAAAATGCTTTGAAAAGCTCTTGTTTCAAACAGAGGGAAATGTGGGTTCAGCAGCCTTTGGAAGTTGGAGTCCAGGAGCTGCTGCAGAGGAACATGAGAAATAAATACCTGCAGCACCAAAATTAAATATGTTGTGAGGAAGAGCTGCCTGAGTGCTTCTTTGCCCACATTCCCCCAGTAATTCACTTTTTGGAGCAGAGCATCCTCAATATCTGTGTTAGGCAATTCCAGAGCTGGTTTTGGGGCCCTGTCAGAGAATGAAGAACAGTTTGAGTTGTGAGTTGGGATATAGATTGTCCTTCAGCTGGGATGAAGCAGTGCATTTCCCAGGCTCTTATCTTTTTTTGGAGCTTTGTTCTCAACTCTTGGATGTGCTGCATCCTTAAAGGCCACATGGTTTTAATTTCTGGGTGCCTTACTCTCATTTTTCTTTTCCCTGCTTTGATGAGCTGGTTGAATTCTCTTATCCTTTTGTTTAGCTCCTTCTGGAGAGAGCCAAACCTTTCCTGCCTGCTTTGGGGGTATTCCTCATGTAGGAAATTCAGATTTTTCAGAGCAAAGCCAGGGATGCCTGGCAGGGCAGAGCTGAGCATCACCAGCAAGTACCACCTTGCTGAGCATTAAAAATAAATATATCATGTTTGGATAAATAACATAAATAAATATACATATAAATCTATGTATATATAAAATAAATGTATCCTGTTTGGATATATGTATATATAAAATAAATGGATCGTGTTTGGATATATATAAAAGATATATATATATAAAATAAATGGATCATGTTTGGCAAATCCCTTCCAAGGAATGTTTCACCTGCTCTGAAGCAGGGAATGTTTTATCCTACAATCAGCTGGTTCAATTCCCAGGAGCCAGGCTCCACTCCTCACTTCATTGGCCACGGGAATTTATCTTTATTAAGGTGATGGTGTGAACACATCTGATCATTGTTATGTAAGAATTCATCCTCAAAATACACAGACACCAACTTTGAGGCACTTTGCTCCTTTTAGTGGGCTAAAAATACCTTGGCTTGCTGAAGAGTAAATCTGAGTGAAGGGGTTGGGGCAGCCAGACACTCCTGAAGAATAAAATTTTATTTAAAAGTAGTGGGAGGGGGGGGGTGTACAGGCAACAATTTTGGTCATTTGTGTTGCCAAAATTCAGATTAAATGGAGTAAGGCTGATTTTGTAAAAAGAAATAATCTACTGGCAGTTTCTTAAATATTAGATTCTTTTTTTCCACGCTGTGATGTTTGATGGAAATGAAACGTGTACAAAACAAGAAGTGGAAATAGTTCCTCCATCATTTATCCTAAGAAACTTTCTAAGTGTTTATAAATACACAGAAATAATTAAGAATCATTTAATATTGGAATCTTAATGTCCTTAGCAGGGTGTGTTGCTCACTATTGCTTATTTTTTGTTTTAACTGATTCTTTTCAGCTTGGAGTGAACAAGATGAACAGAGCCACCTTCAATCTAATCCTTAACGAGGAAAAAGGTCAGGATTTTTTCATTTTCATCTCAATCCCCTGTCCTGCTCTTAATTAATACATTAAAAATTACTTTCTATGGGCCTTACTGCTTTCAAAGGTTTTAAATACCAAAACAAAGGTAATGTTTTGATGGCAGGGTGAGCAAGAATATTTTTAAATCAAATGGAGAATTCAGGAAAGAGCTGACTCAGAGCAGTTTGAGTAGAAAAAGGGGCTGGAGAAGGAAAGGTCATGTATACAAATCTTCATCAAGATTGATTTCAAAATGATTAAACTCATAACTAATAAATCTCTGCTACAGCAAGAAGGAAACATTTGGCATTTAAAAGAATTAAAAACACTTTTTTTTAAAAAAATCCTTGAACTTCTGCATCTTTTTTTTTATTTTAGAAAACAGAGAAAACTCTCTCAAATAAAATAGTGAGGCCAAATTCTCCAAATACTTCTACATTCAATTAGTAAGTAATTATCTGCTAATGGAGAGATTAATCAGATTTTCAGGGTCCAGAGGCAGTCCAGACTCTCCAATATTATTCCATTTATGCCAAATAAGGCAGGAGGGTTTGCTCTGAGGTGTCTGAAGAGCTGATTTTTATTGTTCCCATATATTTTTTTAATACCTTACGTGTATTTTCATCAGGGAATTTGCTGAGCAGAGCTACGTAATTCAATAAACACTTGAAAAAGGGGCACTTGGAGAAAAAATTCCAAGGGTCTAAAAATAGTACAGTCACATGATTACTACTTTGGCAGAAAAGCATAATTTATGGGTTTAATTTGCAATCTTGCTACAGTTCTGACATTCTCCCGCACAGGAACTCGGGCTGAATAATTCAAATTATTGAAATATTGCTCCATCCTCAGCTTCAGGTGCCTGATACAAAGGAGGTTGATATTGTTTATTGAGACCTCTGCATTGAAAATATGGGAGGATGGGTTTCATTTTTGCCTTTTATTGCCATTTTTGGTCTCAACATTAATGGAGATTTTGCGCTATTCAAAAATTGTTATTCCAGTGCTTGGAGCCTTCTCCCAGATTTCCAGGAATGTTGATTTTTTTTTCCTGTTTTTTAATCTGATTGAATTTCCATGGTCATTTTTTGAAAGAGTTCTGTTCAAATATATTTTTTTCCTTTTAAATTCCATCTTCATTTTCCCAAATTTCCATTTCCCTGGTAACCTCTTGAGTCAATAATGTACAGCCGAGCTGAACACTTGCAAATAGTTATTTCCTCCTCAATTTCTGCATCAGTTTATTAGATATTTTCTGAACATTCTCTACCAGAGATTCCTGAAATTCATATAATCTTCATTACAAAAGCATTGCAGAAATGTGCTGAATAATATCAGCTTTTTGGAAGGCTGAAACATGAGAATTGAAAGAAAACCCCTGATTTCTTTATCCAAAATCCCCTAAAATAAAGTGGATGTGAAGTTTCTCCATTCTCATTAACATATTCCTGATAATATTCCATTTGATATTTCTCCATTCTCATTAACATATTCCTGATAATATTCCATTTAATAATATTCCCTAGGAAAGGCTGGGATAACAGTGACATCATTCTTAGCTGATTTCTGGTGTACACCAAATATTAACCTTAGTTCTGACAAAATCTGAGTGCTGCCATCGTGCTGACACAAAATAGGTCTGGGTCACTTGCACAGTTCTGATCTATTCCCCTTGGAAAGAAAAAAATTCCATGTGGTGGAAAAGCCTGGAAGAGCATCCTGAGTGTCCTTCCATGGGGAGGACTTAGTAAATGTGTTAATAAATTATAAATAAATATTAATAAATCCATAGTGAACAGCCAGGGGTGAGTGTTAAAAACAAAAACCTTTTATTTCCTGCCCTTTTTTTGGCTTTTTTTGTGCAAAGCCTTTCAGAGGTCTCTGTATCTTTAGCCATTCTTTCATTGGAAGTGACAGCCTCAGTTGCTCCCAGCTTTGGGAATTGCACAGAAAGATGAGCTGAAAGCAGATTTTAGGGAGAAGATTTTAGGGATTGATGCTGTCCATGAAGGAATCCTGCTCCTTCCCAGCTCAGCCCAGTTGTCCATTGCCTTGGCTGACTTTACTGGCACAATTAAATCTCCAAAATTGGGGATACTCTGATTTTTTCCTGGTGGGAAGGTGTCAGATTTGTATCTAATTATTGATATCAGATTTATATCTGATCACTGTTATCAGATGTCTGTCTGATCACTTAACAGGACCCTAATCCAAAATGCTCCAAGGAAAGAGATTTCTGTGAAATGCTTCTAAAGATCAGCTGGATTCCATGCAGATAAAGCAGATTTTCTCCATGAAAATAATTTTCTTGTTGTTTTATCAGTGTAGGGCTGAAGTGACTGCTTTGGAGGCTTGGGAAAATCAATTTCCCATCCCTGTGCTGGGAACTGGAGAACATCCAGGGGGCTCCTGACACTGGAGAACAGGACCAGGAATTCCAGGGGCCTGGTATCCTCACGGATTTTTTGTTATTTATGGATATTTATGGAGTTTGTTATTTATGAATTCACCCAAATGGCTGCCAGGGAATCATCCAGGTTGGAAAAGGCCTCCAAAGCTGAGTCCAAGCTGTGGCAATCCCCACCTTGTCACCAGCCCAGAGCACTGAGTGCCACATCCAGGTGATCCTTGGGCACCTCCAGGGAATTATTTTATAGAGGGGTTCAATTCCAATCCTAAAAAACTCCACAGCATCAAGAGTGGTATAAAATCAGAGAATATAAACCTTGTTATAGATCTAAAAGTGCCTTAAAAGTCAGAAATAATATCAGAGCTGGTTGGAGTTTGTGAAGTGAGCTGGCACTGGGGCAGTTTAAAATGTTCATTTTAATGAAGTCATTCAGTGCAGAGCAATTCTCTGTACTCTGTACAATTCTTAGTACTCTTTATTTACAAGTGAGATGTGTTTTGGAGATATATCACAAGTTCATCATGAGTAAACCATGAGTAAACTGTGTGCAGAGCTGTGCCATGGCCCTGGACACCACCCCAAGGAAAAGAACCCTGAAGGATTCAAGGTTTCCTTCCTGCTTCAGGCACTTTTGTTTGTTGACTCACTGGCCTAAAAATAGGCCCTCATAAAGAATTCACCACTGATCTAATTAGTCAGGAGAATGCTGCTTTTCAAACTGGGAAAGCATTCCCAAAAAATGATGCAACATTTGTATCTAATTAGATGATACAGGAGAATCCTGGCTAATTGCTTTGATAGACTTAAGCAGATTAATAATGTGCAAGTGGTAACTAAATAAAAACTCCTTTTCACTGAGTGCTTTGAAAGTGATGCTTTTTAAGAAGCTAAAATTCCTCATTAGTTCTGAAACCCCAGGACTGTGATTTGAGAGCATTTCTCATTTTGGAGTTTTTTTCAGTGCTAGAAAAGAAAATCTCAAAAATGAGATTGTAATTTGTGTCTCTGAGCAGTGTTTGGTGTTTTTTCTAAATGTCTGCAAAGCTTTATATCCAAAATGTGGCCATTCCATAGGTGGGGACTGGGATTTGTGCCTCAGAGAGCCAGGCAGGGATTGTGGGGCCCCTTTGTGATCCATGCAATTGTTGGGCACTTCAAATTCACGTAAGAAAAAAGCAATGGAGCACCAAAAGTATTTGGAGGACAAGGGAGAGATTTAGATTATATTTGAATAGGAAAAAATTTGTTACTCAGAGGGTTGGAGCAACCTGGGATAGTGGAAGGTGTCCCTGGGGGTGGAACAAAATGGGCTTTAAGGTCTTTCCAACCCAAACCATTCCATGATTTGCAATATCAACCTGTCAAAATTTGTCTTAATTGGCTCAACATCCACTTACTAATAAAATAAATATTATTAATATCATATGTAACAGATTGGAATCCAGACAATTAATATCTAATTTAAATTTCTTTTTACATCCTATCGAGTTTTCTGGTTTTCCCACTTGACTCAAAAATTGTTAAAGCAAATATTAGCAGCTGAGTGTGCAAAGAGGCTGCCTGAAATCCAACATTTCAAAAAAAGGGAGAGAGTCCCATTAGAAATTGAAACCACACTTGCAGGAAGGAGAAATTTTCCATGTGGGGAAGGGGATGAGGGGGCTAAAGGGGGAAGGAATTCTGTGTAGTTTTGCATAGTTCTGCAGTGAAATCTTTTGAAGGATATCCTAATGAAACTGGACTGCAAAACAAATCTAAACATGATGTGCTGGCACGGGGCAGAAAGCAGTCACTGCTTTGGATGTGGGAAGTTGTGGTGAGATAACAGGGCTTGTCTGGAGCTGCCAGGAGATTACTGAGGAGAGGGATTTATCCCATGGCTGATGGAAATCAGCCCCTTGGATTCCTTCCAGTGTCCAGGATCCTTTGGGCTTGGTCCAAAACCCAACTCCTTTGCATCCCAATCCAAAATACTTCAGAGAGTGCTGGGATGGGGAAGGGGCAGGTGGTGCATCAGGAGGTGGGGGGGCTCTGCAGTCACAGAATCCCAGATCCCTGGGGCTGGAAAAGCCTTCCCAGACCATGGAATCCAAGCTGTGCCCATCCCCACCTTGTGCCCAGCACAGAGCACTCAGTGCCACCTCCAGAATTCCTGGGACACCTCCAGGGATGGGCACTGCAAACCTCCCTGGGCAGCCCCTGCCAAGGCCTGGGCACCCTTGCCAGGAAGAATTTTTCCCCCAGACTGCAAAAATGGGACTTTAGGGACTTCCAGGACTCCTTTTCTGTTGTTGGTGTGAAGAGTTGGGGGCTGTGGGGGATCACAAAATGTTCCCTGCCAGAAGGGGCTGGGGCAGGGACATCTCTGCTGCTGGGGGCTGGATTGATGGATTTTCCCTTCTGGGAAAAGCCTTGGGGATTCTGGTGCTCAGGATCCCAGAAATGAGGCTGGAAAACAGCTCCAAGGTCCCAAAGTCCCAGCTGTGCCCAGCCCTGAGTGCCACCTCCAGAATTCCTGGGACACCTCCAGGGATGGGCACTGCAAACCTCCCTGGGCAGCTCCAATCCCTGAGCCCCCTTTCCATGGGGAAATTCCTGCTGGGCCCACCCTGAGCTGCCCTGGGCCAGCCTGAGGCCGTTCCCTCTGCTGCTGTTGTTGTAAATCTCTGCTCCAGCAGAGCTTTGAGTTGTGTGGTGTTATTAAATTAATCAAATAACACCCAGGAACTTCCCATGTGTGGCTCATGATGGAATTTCAGCATGGAAATTCTGGCCTGCTTTTGATGAAACCTCATCTGCTCCCTCCTTAATCAGGATAAAACCACTCAAACCCCCAAATTTCTGAACTGAAAACCTGAGCGAGCCCTGGACAGTTGCCAAGAGCTCTCCAAATCCTGGTTGTGTGTGGCAGCCTGAGAGATTAAAGGGTGGGTTGTGACATGACAAGGTGTCCATGGGACATCCGGGGTGACCTTGGTGGGGCAGGAGCTCCCCAGGCCCTGGTCCCTTCCCCACCCTGGGCTGGCCAAGGATTGCATCCCTTGGGATGCTTGGGAATGTGGATCAGATCCCTGCAGAGCAGGGCCAGCCCACTCCAGCAGCCTCCAGCCTGCAGAAAAGCTGAAATCACACACTCACTGAGGTTGGGAAAAGCCTCCAAGGATGAGAATAAATCCCACAGACCCCATTTTCTGCATGGTGGAAAAGCCCATTCTTTATTCATGCAATTCCTTTTTATACAGTTTTACTGACCTCAGGTGGGGCTCCGGTTGGTCAGGAGCTTTACTGCCAATTACTTTATTGGTAATTAACAAGTTATTATTCTGTATTGATTGGTCATTCAAACTCCTGATGCAAGAGAGTTGTTTGTGAGAGATAGTTTTCATTTTTCTATCTAAGGTGTAAAACCAGTTTATACAGGTGTAAGCTGATTTTAACCCAGCAATAAGCAACAACAGTTTCTACAGGTGTAAGTTGTTTCTCACCCAGCAATAAGCAAAACTAGTTTATACACAGGTGTAAGTTGTTTTTGACCCAGGAATAAGCAAAACTAGTTGATATGCAGGTGTAAGTTGATTTTCACCCAGGAATAAACAGAAACAGTTTATACAGGTGTAAGTTGATTTTAACCCAGGAATAAGCAACAACAGTTTCTACAGGTGTAAGTTGATTTTAACCCAGCAATAAGCAAAAACAGTTTTTACAGGTGTAAGTTGTTTTTCACCCAGCAATAAGCAAAAACAGTTTTTATACACGTGTAAGTTGTTTTTTAACCCAGGAATAAGCAAAACCAGTTGATATACAGGTGTAAGTTGATTTTCATCTAGGAATAAGAAAAACCAGTTTATACCGGTGTAAGTTGTTCTCACCCAGGAATAAACAGAAACAGTTTCTACAGGTGTAAGTTGTTTCTCACCAAGCAATAAGCAAAGCTAGTTGATATACAGGTCTAAGTTGATTTTCACCCAGCAATAAGCACAACTAGTTTATATACAAGTCTAGGTTGATTTTCACCCAGGAATAAACAGAAACAGCTTATACACAGGTGTTGTACACAGTTTCTACAGGTGTAAGTTGTTTCTCACCCAACAATCAGCAAAACTAGTTTATACACAGGTGTAAGTTGATTTTAATCCAGGAAAAAGCAACAACAGTTTCTACAGGTGAAAGTTGTTTTTCACCCAGCAATAAGCAAAACCAGTTGAGATACAGGTGTAAGTTGATTTTCACCCAGCAATGGATTGTTGTGTTGAGGACCTGCTCACACCAGGATTGCTTTCACCTGGGAACCTGCAAAGTGCCAGCTTGCCTTAGAAGCAGTGACAGGCCAGCTCCTGATAGAACAGAGCAGGTTTGATTTTATGAAGCCTTTCTTTATGGTTTTTCTGCCTTACTGCAACATCCAAGATTCCAACCTTTGGCCAATTTAGATTCTAGCCCCTCAGTGGAGGGGGTCTGGCCAACCAACTCCTTTTATCCACAGCCTGCTTGGAAATACCCTGGTGAGGATTTTTTTTATTTTTGGAGCATTTGGAACTTTACATTTCTAAGCAGCACTTCTAAAGGGAATGTTCTGCATGAGGGTACTTAAGGGAATATTTTCCAGGACTATATTTATGCCTCTGTAGTCTTCCTTTAGTGGTCTTGAAGGAAGGAGCTGTTATTACTGTTAAATATAGATGTAATGTGGTGTTATTGCAGAAATGTCTTTATGTTCCATTTCTGGCTTTAAAAAAACCCTTTTCTTATTAAAATCAGTCAGGTCTATAACATTTATTATGTTTTAACATGTTGGCATAATGTTAGTGTTAGGAATAAGGCAGGATTGACACCTGATTCCAAATAAACTCTCCTAATGATGTTGCTACAGCAGTCATGCATGCCATCCTTTATTTGAATTTAGGATTTTTGCTTTTCCTATATTTGAATTTAGAATTGTTGCCTTTTTCTGGTGTTTTTGCTATTTAAATCCCATATTCCACATTTGTCTCACATTAATAAAATGTCCAGTCTCAAGTGTTAAGTCTCACCTGGTCAGCTTGAAAAAACTATTTTGGGGGGAATGACTCAACTCCTGTCATGAGTGAAAATCTCTGAGGGGAATTATTCCTGAGGATATTCAGATTGTTTCAAAGGTGTTCAGAGATCAGTCACTGCTGCTGGCTTTTCCCTTTTTATTACCCAGTTTTTTGGTGGGATGATTATTTTAATTCAGTCGAAATGCAGGAGGTTTGCATTTTTATGGCTATTACCAAAGCCTAGAAGCAGCTTCCTTCACATGAAATTCATTCAGTTTTCTAAACAATTTTTAAAGGGCATTAATTTAGTCATCTGCTGATGGTTGTGAACAGAAGCATATGTGAAAATATTCAGTGAAAAGATGCATCCCTTAATTCACCCAAACTCCACATCAACTATTTAGCAGCACTTGCACTCTTGCAGCTTTTAAGATGTAGCTCAATTACATCCACATATAAATAGAAAATGCTGGCAGGATTCTGTTTGCTCTGAGCCTTGTTTTGATGGTTCCATTGACATTTAAAACTTTGATTTGAAGCTCTGGAAATGGCTGCAGCTGTAAACATCTCCCTGAGTTACTGCACTGGGCTGGAAGGGATGGCTCACATGTTCCCCACATCTGTATCTTTCAGGCTGTTTGATTGGAGCCAAGGAGTCAGCAAAGAACCTCAAGAAGACAACTTGGATCATGACCAGAAGATAAAAAGAAAACAAAAAGAATGTGGCATATAAAGGGTGTAATACCTGGAGGTATTGGATCTGACTCATATTTATAAAAATGAGACGAGCTTTCTCAAAACACAAGTTATCTTAGACAGTCATCAAGCTTGGAGCCATCATGCTGTTGAACTAGAAATTCTCCTTTTCCCCATTCTCCTTTCTGACAGGTAACAAAGGATTGGTGAATTATGATTTTCCCAAGTTGGAAGCACTAATTTTTATCTATATAGTTCATCCTTATGAATATATAAGGAGTTAAACATTGCATATTTAATGTGGATTATAATGGGAAAGTGACTCATTAACCAAAATGGCCACTTTTAAGGACTTGGTTTCAAACTGAGCTGGAGCCTCCCGATGCACTTTGTAGGATTTGGGGGAAGCTGTGCTGCAGGGCCTGCTTTGGGAGGCCAGGATGACATGTAGTAAAAGGATATCACCTTCCTGTTGATATCTCTGAAGACTCATAACCAGAAACAGGAAAATGAATGGTGGGAAGGAGTGTGACGGAGGGGACACGGATGGAGGGCCACCAGCAGTGCAAGTTCCCGTTGGTTGGCAGCGGAGGGTGGACCAAAGTGGAGTTCTCTACATCAGGTAAGGTCACCCCAGGGGCTGGGCTGGGCTTTGGTACAGTTTGGCCACGACGTGCGAGGAGTTCCTGACTCAGCTCCTTCCTTCTGCTCGGAAACGTCAAGGAGTTGTTCCTCAAGCGCAGTCTGGTCTCAGGAGCTGAAGGAGGGGAGATGTAGGTGGGATTTTAGGAGGGAATTCCTGGCTGGGAGGGTGGGGAGGGGCTGGGATGGAATTCCCAGACTCCTGGATCCCTGGAAGTGTCCAAGGCCAGGCTGGATGGGCTTGGAGCAGCCTGGGACAGTGGAAGGTGTCCCTGGGCAGGGGTTGGAGCTGGATGAGCTTTAGATCCCTTCCAACCCAAACCATTCCATGATTTTGTGATTCTTTTCCAAGTAAATTTAAGTCATGTGATCACTCAGTAGCTCCAAACCTGTTTTTTATGCCCGTGAAGGTTCTGTGTTCACTATCACTGAGGTTCTCCAGCTTTTATGAATCCCTCACATTTCTTATGTGGGAAAAAAACCCAAGAACATAAACCCAAATCCAAAGTTTTACATGCTTTATTTGTTTATTTTATTATCTTATTGGATTTTTTTTTTGCTTTGCCCTGGAATGGTCACAAAGAAATGCATGGAAATTGCTATGAAATAAATGTGTTCAGACAAAGAGAGCCTAAATTAAACGTTATTGGAAAAAAAGATCAAAGTTAGCTTTATAAAATGTGGGGACATTGGGTTTGCATCACACAAATTTGGGATTATCACTCAGTTATTTGCTTAAATTTCTTCCACTGTTCTGTGATTAAAATAACCACTTCTCCCAACATTTCCAACATTTTGTGTATTACCAATATAAAAGTCTTTAACGAGCCAGAGCACACTCCAATTTTACACTGAGCTACCATGAAGGATCAGATGCACTGCAGGATTTCTTGGTTGTGTTCTCCATGAGCAGAATAAACCCCAGCCCATGGCAGAGAAACCACCCTGCCCTTGTATTTCTCACTGCAGCTCTAATTCCCTGGGCCTGGGAATGGAAAACTTGTGGATTAGGGGTTTTTCCCCCCAATAATCTCTATATCCAGACATTAGGAAAATAATGCTTTGATATTTTTGTATACCTGATGAGCCCACTCAGCTTTTAAACTTCATTTCCGCCAGCCCTAACAAGTTTTGCACAACAGCTTTGGGGAAGGAAGCTCATGTCATTCCTGCTCTCTTCCCAAGTTTTCCAATGTATTTTCTCTTCTTTGAATTCCATCATTTTATGGCAATTTTCTGAATAGTGAGTTTTCTGGTAGTTTATGTACCTGATGATCCCACTCAGCTTGTAAACTTCATTTACCACAGCCCTAAAATGTTTTACACAACAGCTTTGGGGATGCTCATGTCATTCCTGCCCTCTTCCCAAGTTTTCCAATGTATTTTTTTATTCTTTGGTAATTTTTCTGGTATTTTATGTACCTGATGATCCCACTCAGCTTGTAAACTTCACTTCCACAGCCCTAACAAGTTTTACACAACAGCATTGATGAAGTTCATTCCTGCCCTCTTCCCAAGTTTTCCAATGTATTTTTTTATTCTTTGAATTCCATGATTTTATGGCAATTTCTTGCCATTTTCTGAATAGTGAATTTTCTGGTAGTTTATGTACCTGGTGACCCACTCATCTTTTGAATTTGATTTTCCACAACCCTAACAAGTTTTACACAATAGCTTTGGGGAAGCTCGTGTTATTCATAAAACTCTTCCCAAGTTTTCCAATGTATTTTTTATTCTTTTGTGATTTTTCTGGTACTTTTATTTACCTGATGATTTTTCCAATGTATTCTTTTATTCCTTGGTGAATTTTCTGGTATTTTATGTACCTGATGACCCCACTCAGCTTTTGAATTTGATTTTCCACAGTCCTAAAAAGTTTTGCACAACAACTTTGGGGAAGCTCATGTTATTCCTGCCCTCTTCCCAAGTTTTCCAATGTATTTTTGTATTCTTTGAATTCCATGATTTTATGGCAATTTCTTACCATTTTCTGAATAGTGAATTTTCTGGTAGTTTATGTACCTGACAACCCCACTCAGCTTTTTCATTTGATTTTCCACAACCCTAACAAGTTTTACACAACAGCTTTGGGGAAGCTTATGTTATTCCTGCCCTCTTCCCGAGTTTTCCAATGTATTTTTTTATTCTTTTGTGATTTTTCTGGTACTTTTGTTTACCTGATGATTTTTCCAATGTATTTTTTTATTCCTTGGTGAATTTTCTGGTACTTTTATTCGCCTGCTGACCCCACTCAGCTTTTGAATTTGATTTTCCACAACCCTAAAATGTTTTACACGACAGCATTAATGAAGCTCTTTGCTGCCCTCTTCCCAAGTTTTCCAATGTAATTTTTTATTCTTTGGAGATTTTTCTGGTAGTTTTATGTACCTGATGATCCCACTCAGCTTTTAAACTTCATTTCCCCCAGCCCTAACAAGTTTTACACAACAGCTTTGGGGAAGCAAATATTATTCCCACCCTCTTCCCAAGTTTTTCAATGTATTTTTTTCAATGTATTTTTCTTTGAATTCCATGATTTTATGGCAGCTTCTTACAATTTTCTGAATAGTGAATTTTCTGGTAGTTTATGTACCTGATGACCCCGTTCAGCTTTTGATTTTGTTGTCTACAACCCTAAAAAGTTCTACACAACAGCATTAATGAAGCTCTTTACTGCCCTCTTCCCAAGTTTTTCAATGTATTTTTTTATTCCTTGGTGAATTTTCTGGTGCTTTTATTTACTTGATGATCCCACTCAGCTTTTGAACTTCATTTCCACAGCCCTAACAAGTTTTACACAACAGCTTTGGGGAAGCTCATGTCATTCCTGCCTCTTCCCAAGTTTTTCAATGTATTTTTTTCTTCTTTGAATTCCATGATTTTATGGCAGCTTCTTACAGTTTTCTGAATAGTGAATTTTCTGGTAGTTTAATGTACCTGATGACCCACTCGTCTTTTGAATTTGATTTTCCACAACCCTAACAAGTTTTACACAACAGCTTTGGGGAAGCTCATTCCTGCCCTCTTCCCAAGTTTTCCAATGTATTTTTTTATTCTTTGGTGATTTTTCTGGTACTTTTGTTTACCTGATGATTTTTCCAATGTATTTTTTTATTCCTTGGTGACTTTTCTGGTCACCTCTGAGTGGTTCTGATGACTGAAAGTGTTTTACACTCCTGTGTGCTGCAAGGCCCAGAGCAGGACGTGTTGGTTGGAGAGGTGGAAGTGCAATAATCCAATCTCCTGCCTGCCATGGAGCATCCCCAGGGCTCTGAGGGCAGCTGAATCCTCCAGGATTGAGTTTCCACAAGCTCCTCTCTGCCCTGCCAGCGTGCACAGCCTTCCTGGAGGCAAGGAAAGGTCAAACAATATTGACTCCACAGCTATCCCAGGGAAAAATTAGTGGATATATTAAGATCTGACATGATTCAAGTGGAATAGATGATCCCAGCTGAATAAAGGCTCCCTGTTTGTGCCTCCTTGGAAAGCACAGATGCTTTCCTGTCAGCTGTCAGCAGTTGCTTTGGATTAAATCAAGATTAAATCCATTCATTAACTGGTTTTCATTACCTGGTAGAAGCACTGAGTTGACTCTCAGGGCTGTTCTTAGCAAAACAGAGCTGCTAAGTAGGGCCTAAATCATCCCTGCAAGTGTCCAGGGCCAGGCTGGATGGGGCTTGGAGCAGCCTGGGATGGTGGGAGGTGATTCCAGGGCTGGAATCAGCTGAGCTTCAGCTCCTTCCCAACCCAAAGCAGTCTGGAATTCCATGATTTTGGGGCAGTTTCTTACAAAGCTGTGGGTTATCCTTTGTGTTACAGAAGTGTCAATAGCTTTGTGCACACACAAGGGACTTTGCAGTTACAGCTGTGCCCAGGATCAAGGCAGAAAGGGGGTAAAATGGCCCTTTTTTAAATGTAGTTGGGTGTTGTGGATGAACAGCCCTGCCTGTGTGTGCAGTGGGAATGTGGATCCCACAGATTCAGTGGATTGACCTTCCTTCCCACTCCCTGACTGGCAGCACACTCCTTTTCACTCCAGCATCTCCTGGAGCCTGCCCTGGCTGTGTGTGCCCAGGCAAACAGCACACTGAGGTTATTTGAAATCACTTTTTTCTAAAAATACCCCAAGAAAAGTAGCCTTTTTTAGCCAATGCAAATAAAACAGCATCCTCACTGCAGAGCATATTCCCAGAAATGCTTTTTAACAGGAGATTTGAAGGATTACAGGAAGTGTCTGGAGAGATTTTGGGTGTAGATGGGATGGTGCAGAGCAAATGTCAGTGTGGGATTCCCCCTTGGGAAGCTGTTACATCCTCCAGCGTGGAGTTTGGGCTCAGCATGGTCAGCACAGGTGGGGACATCCAAAGGGACCAGCCAGGATCCTGCTTTAATGAAAATAAATAAATCAAAGAGCAGTTTCCCCCTGCTCCCCAAGGATTTCAGACAGGGAGGGTTTGACTCCTGACCAGTCACCAGACCTGGACCTTTATTTTTAGATTGCTCTTTCATCTTCCTCACCCTCCAAACTGTCACTGCTACACAGATTCAACCTGAGCACTTCTCCCAAAAATAACTATTTCAGGGCATGCCTGGCAAAGAAATGACTTATTTAAACTGTCAGCAGGACTTTAAATGTCACTTGCAGATGTTGCTTTCGATGTGACTCGTGCAGGATGAGGTGTTTATGGGTTGGATTCTAAGCACCAAAGTTCCTCACGGCTTGGAATTTTGAGTCAGGAGTGTTTTTGTGATCCAAACTATTCCACTTGAGCTGGTTTTGTTTGAATTAGGGCTATTTACAGCTGCCATTAATAACCAGTGTTTTATTCAGAATAAACAGTTCAGCTGGCCCAGCAATAAAGAGCAATCTGCAAGTTACAGGCTGGGGACACGAGAAGGGTTTTTTTTCACATTATGAATTAGTGATTTTGCCATAACAGAGTTCCCAGTGCCCTATTTTGGGAAGTGAAGATAATGATTTTCTGGTGGGAGTTGGAGAAATCCAAGTGCAGTTTATCAGGAGCTGGCTGGCCTGGCTCCTTGGTGTAATATTTCTTACTTTCAGTGAGAAGGTCAAAATTTTAGCTGAATGAAACCAAACATTGTGCATCAAAGAGACCCAGCTGCAACAGTTTTGTTTCCTTTAAAATATGTTTGGGGTTTTGTTGTTTTTCTTTTTTTTTTTTTTTTTTTGTAAGTATTATCTCAATTCTTGAATAAAAGCAAGAAGTACTATGAGAAGAAAAAAATACAAAATGTGATTTTACCCACTGTCCTTGTGAGCAGATACAAGTCCTGACCTATCCAAGAGTTTATATTCATCATTTCTGTTCCTTTGCAGTCCCAGTGGGTCTTTATTATCCTGCTTGGAGCAGGTGAAGACTTACTTGCTGACTGATGGAACGTGCAAGTGTGGCCTAGAATGTCCTCTTGTTCTTCCCAAGGTAAAGCATAGCATCATTTTGGATCTAGGTGCTATAATATTTATCAGCTGCCCCTGCTGGTGACTCAAATGCTGTTCAGATCATCTCTAAAATAAATGGTGTCCACCCAAAGTTAGACCTTAAAATATAAAATTCAGCTCCCCTCTGCCTTAGCCCCTCTTGCAGAGGATCTGACTCAGTTATTATAAATATGTTCAATTTTTTATTTGTTGTTTCCAAACATCCTGTCAAGGAATCCTGTGGGCAGTATAGGAGCAGTCAGGAACAGAGGAGAATTCCTTTATAAAATATAAAACTCCTAATTTATCTGAATTTGCTGCCTGTAGTCATTCTTTTAAACGCTGGAATTTTCACTGCCAGGTCTTTAATTTTGATCCTGGAGCTGCTGTGAAGCAGAGAACTGCTGAAGATGTTAAAGCGGACGAAGATGTCACCAAACTATGCATTCACAAAAGGAAAATTATTGCTGTGGCTACACTTCACAAAAGCATGGAAGCACCACATCCTTCACTGGTTCTAACTAGTCCTGGTGGTGGAACAAGTGAGTAAAATGAAATCATGTAACAATCTGATTTTTGTACGCATAATTACTGTGCCAAACCACCTCCAAAGTCTGACCACAAGTGCAAAAATAAGCAGATTGAAGGAATAAATAAAGGGAGTAGGCAGAGATGGAGGTAGATAGAAAATGAGTCTAAAAGCAGGTCAGCCCAGACTAAGAGCATGATTTTCTTGGAAAAGATATCAGATTGTTCTAGACAAAGAAAATACATTAGCTCTCATCTTTTGGAACTGTAGTAATATGTCTGATATTCTGTCACATGGGAAATTAGAGGAGCAGAATAAAGTGATTATGAAGGGATTAGGATGTGGCTAAGGACTTGGCTAAATGGGAAATTGTGTTGTAAAGGAGAATAGACAGCAAGAGGAGATCTCCACTGTCATTTCTCAAGGATTATTTTTGGCCACCAACCTGGATTAGCATTTTAATTATCCCCATCAATAAAAAAAAAGTGAGGAAATTTGTTGGTGGCTGAAGTTGACAGGTACTCTCCAAACAAAGGTAAAACCAGGGGGGTTCCCTGAGGCCTGGAGTGAAAGCAAAGTTAGCACTGAAACAGCTCCAGACCCAGAAATTCACCCAAAATTGGGGACTTTGTAAGGATCACAAGAACAGGTTCTGAAGAGAATTACAAATCCCAGTGGCAGGACAAAGGAGGGAAGGGGCTGAGTTTGTATTTCTGTGCTCTGGGGTTGCAGCTCCTGGGAAAAGGCCTGAGCTCTCTGCACCACTTATTGCTGTGAGAGCACCTGGCTCTTCCTGAAAAAATGCAAGAAAACCGAGAAATAATAAATTTTAGAGAAGTGCCAGTGCTAACAGACCCATGCTGTTCATAGTACTGACGTTCCCCTCCCTTTTCACATTGAAATTTTGGATTTAAAACTTTTCTTGAACATTTTTTTCAGTGTAATTTTGGTTTTAAGTAACAGTAGAATTTCCCAGGTTTCTATGTATTTCCCTGCTTAATTTTTTCAATGAGTAGTACTTAAATTACATTCCTGTTTTCAAAAAATCAGCAAAATGAAGGAGGTCATTTATACATTTCTGTGCTCTTACTTTCTGTCAGTCAGAATTTTGTGCATAAGCAAAGAAGAAAATTCCCCAATAAATCCCCCTGTAAGCAAAACTTTTGCACATTTATATGTGACCATTTGCTTATTTCCAGCACTCAAGGTGAGGCCTCTCATTTTATTTTGCAGTTCAGCCTTTACTTTTATCCCCTAAATGAGACTTTGGTTCTGTTTTGGAACAGGGGAAATGTTCGTTTCTCTCAGGTTGGAGCAAATAGGATGAAGGCAGGATTGCCAGTGCTGTCTGACCAGGCTGAAGGAAAGATGAGTAGAGGCATTTCAAGGCACCTCTGGGTTCATTTGAACACAGAATTTTTAGCTCCCAATTCCAGTTGAATTTTGCACATTCAGAGGCTGCATGCCAAGCACTGCAAGCTGAATTGCAAATTCCCAGAGCTGCAAAACTGGCAGAAAGTCCCCCAGACTTGGAGCTGCTTGTGCTTCTAGTCTGGAAGTAAAACATTGGGGAAAAAATCTCTTTAAATAAAGATGGAAAGAGGTCTTGTGTTTGTTGGAAGGTGTAGCCTCAAAAGTGGGATTTACAGGGAATTTTTCCATCACATGCAAATATCCCCCGGGCTTTTATCCTGAAAACAAACAGAAAGCATTCAGGATGCCTCATCAGGGACAGCATTTGGGACAGGACCTTTTCTGTGGGAATTGAGTCTCAATCCTGGATGGACTTTGTTCCTCCTATCCTCAATAGATGGTGCCAGAGGCTCCTTTTCCCTGCCACAGCCATCCCGCTCCTCCTGCCAGAGGAGGGATGCAGGAGGCTGCAGGGGGTGCTTGGAACAGGCAAAAGGCACGGAACAAGGTTTGAAATGGTCCCTGTTTCTGTGGGATACGGAATTACAGCTGTGGAGTTGGGGACAGGCACCGTTCCAGCTCGGTGATTGAGGGTTTATTTCTGCCGAAGCAAAAGTTTAGCCAAAGGCTCCCTGAGCTTTTTGGGAATGTTTTCACCCTCAGCAGCTTTGCCCTGAAACGTGGGACACTGGATTTGCAACCAGTAGTAACTGTTGTGTGTTTCCCATGCCAGGTGCAACGCCAGTAGTTCCCACCCGAGCAGCAACTCCAAGGTCGATGAGGAATAAATCGCATGAAGGAATTACAAATTCTGTGATGCCGGAATGTAAGACTCCTTTCAAGTTGATGATGGGGGCATCTAATGCCATGGGTAGGCTTTATGTGCAAGAAATGGCTGGAAGCCAGCAAGCAGAGCTCCATCCTGCCTATCCCAGGCAGAGATTGGGGAGCAATGAACTGGGGCAGAAGTCTCCGTACCGCGGCAGTCACGGGGGGATGCCCAGCCCGGCGTCCTCGGGGTCGCAGATCTACGGGGACGGCTCCATCTCACCCAGGACCGACCCGCTCGGGAGCCCCGACGTCTTCACGAGGAACAATCCCAGTTTTCACGGAGCGCCCAACTCCAGTCCTATCCACATGACCAGGACGCCTCTGTCCCCGCCGTCAGTCATGCTCCACGGCTCTCCCATACAGTCATCCTGTGCAATGGCTGGAAGGACTAATATACCTCTTTCCCCCACCCTGACCACCAAGAGCCCGGTCATGAAAAAACCCCTGTGTAACTTTTCGGCCGGTATGGAAATACCACGAGCAATGTTCCACCATAAACCTCCCCAAGGCCCACCCCCGCCTCCTCCACCGCCTTCTTGTGCTCTTCAGAAAAAGCCATTAACATCCGAGAAGGATCCGCTTGGCATACTGGACCCCATTCCCAGCAAACCGCCGAACCAGAACCCCGTGATCATGAACCCCACCACCTTCCACTCGAGTGTCCACTCTCAGGTACCCGTGATGAATGTAAGCATGCCCCCCGCCGTGGTGCCCCTGCCCAGCAACCTTCCCCTGCCCACCGTCAAACCCGCCCACATCAACCATGGCGCTCACGTCCAAAGGGTTCAGCACTCGGCTTCGACGTCCCTGTCCCCCTCGCCGGTGACGTCCCCCGTTCACGCCATGGCGCCCGGCATCGCCAGGATCGAGGCTTCTCCCCAAAGATCGCGTTCTTCTTCCACCTCGTCCGATCACGGGAACTTCCTGCTGCCTCCCGTGGGGTCGTCCTGCAGCGGTATCAAAGTCCCTCCCAGGTCCCCGAGGTCAACCATAGGGTCGCCGAGGCCATCCATGCCATCCAGCCCTTCCACCAAGCACGACGGACTCGGTCAGTACAAGGACATCCCCAACCCGTTAATTGCTGGAATGAGTAACGTGTTAAATCCTCCCAACAATGCAGTTTTTCCCGCTGCATCGGCCGGAAGCGGTTCCTTGAAGAGTCAGCCTGGTTTGCTGGGAATGCCTTTAAATCAGATCTTGAACCAGCACAACGCTGCCTCTTTTCCAGCGAGCAGTTTACTCTCAGCAGCAGCCAAAGCACAGCTAGCAAATCAAAATAAACTTGCTGGTAACAACAATAACAGCAGTAGCAATTCTGGACCTGTTGCCAGCGGCGGCAGCACCGAAGGACACAGCACTTTAAATCCCATGTTCCCTCCCGCTGCCAACGTGCTCCTCCCCACCACGGAAGGGCAGAGCGGCCGGGCAGCACTGAGAGATAAATTGATGTCTCAGCAAAAGGATCCTCTGAGGAAAAGGAAGCAGCCCACCACCACGGTGCTGAGCTTGCTGAGACAGTCTCAGCTGGACAGCTCCGGCCTTCCCAAAGCCGGCTCCGATTTGATAAGAAAGCCAAGTCAAAGCTCCTTCCCCATCAGCTCCATGTCGCAGCTCCTGCAGTCCATGAGTTGTCAGAGCTCCCACGGGAGCAGCAATAGTTCCTCGGGCTGCGGGGGCGCCAGCAGCGCCCTGCCCTGCCCCAGCGCCCAGCTGCACCTGGCGGAGCCCGCGCTGCCCCCGGGGCTGCCCTGCCCCAACCCCAGTCCCACCCCCGGCTTCGGGCCCGGCGCCGGCGCTGCCCCCTCCAACCACCTGGCGGGGCTCCTCAACCAGATGCAGGCCGGCGGGGGCTGCGGGATGCTCCCCCAGGCGGGAATGGCCTTGGGGAGCTCCCTGCATCCCAGCCCGGCCCAGGCCAGGCTCCAGGCACCCTCCACGCCAGGGATCCCCAACAGCATCGGGAGCAGCTGCAATCAGAGCAGCCCTGAAGCAGGTAGGTGGCTGTGCCAGGGGATTGGCACGGGTTTCCGTCCTTGGTTTGAATGTTTGTCTGGGTTTGGAAAGCCAGGTGTCTGCTAAGGAAGGCAGAGCCTCCCCTGAAATGGGAAATATAAACCCCCTCCCTCTGAATTACTGTAATTTCTGAGATCAAAAGGCTCTCAGGCAAAGATATGGGAATAGGAATAACAGTTCTTTGCTAGGAAAATTAAAAATAGAAATGCAATAGTACAAACAAAAAATAAAACTACTGCCAGAGTCAGAGCAGTCCCTGTCCCCACTGTGTGTCAGGGGGTGGCACAGCCCCATCACAAGGGGGGAGTTTTCCTGTGCAGCTCCAGGGCTGCTGGAGATGGGCCTGGGCTCCCTCTGGCAATGCAGGGGAGAGGAAAGCTGCTCCTCTGGGAGTGCAGGGCAGCAGAAAGCTGCTCCTCTGGGAGTGCAGGGCAGCAGAAAGCTGCTCCTCTGGGAATGCAGGGCAGCAGAAAGCTGCTCCTCTGGGAATGCAGGGAGAGGAAAGCTGCTCCTCTGGGAATGCAGGGCAGCAGAAAGCTGCTCCTCTGGGAATGCAGGGAGAGGAAAGCTGCTCCTCTGGGAATGCAGGGGAGAGGAAAGCTGCTCCTCTGGGAGTGCAGGGCAGCAGAAAGCTGCTCCTCTGGGAGTGCAGGGCAGCAGAAAGCTGCTCCTCTGGGAATGCAGGGCAGCAGAAAGCTGCTCCTCTGGGAATGCAGGGAGAGGAAAGCTGCTCCTCTGGGAATGCAGGGCAGCAGAAAGCTGCTCCTCTGGGAGTGCAGGGGAGAGGAGAAAGCTGCTCCTCTGGGAGTGCAGGGCAGCAGAAAGCTGCTCCTCTGGGAGTGCAGGGGGCAAAGGCTGCTGTGGTGTCCCAAAGCTCAGATTGGATCCAGGTAGGAATGCTTGGCTCCTCCCCTGGGCAGAGCATCTCCCCATGGGATGCTGGAATTGGATCAGCCATGCAGGGACACTCACTGGCCATGGACAGAAGATAATTAATAATGAACAGAAGAGATCTCCTGAGGGAGGATTGGTTGTGGGAGAGATAAACTGCCCCATGAACAGAGGATAACTGCCCCACCTCTGACAGGTGGAAATAGAATACACACATATCTTACAACCCAGGACATTATTCCCTGTGAAACTTGGGTTTATCCCAGTGAAAAGTGCACCTGATTTGTGCTATAAGCCACATACTCAAAAATAAAACAGAAAGGCAAAGAAAAACCAGTGGTAAACTAAAACATCTCCATTTTACTAGAACATCTCCATTTTTCTGGACAAAACCATCCTGGCCTGCTTCCTGTGACAACTCTTGCTTCTGCAAACTTCCACACACTCTCCATGAATAAAATCCATTCACTTCTGGACATTCCCACACCTCTTTAGTCACTTCTCCATTAAATTGGAGTTTTTTTGCAGCCTGCCCTGCTCCAAGCCCAGAAGGTTCTGGCTCACCTGGCAGTGCAAGTCCAGGTGATCCATGAGCTCTTTCCTGCTGGAATTGAAGAGGTGCTGTCAGAGATTGGAGCAGATCCTGGGAGTACCAAAATGTACAAAATCACCCTTTTCAGGGCCAGCAGGAGGGAATGCCAAGCCTGTGTTTGCTTTTATTGAGGTAATTTTGCTAAGGTGGTAATTAAATGGTTGAATAAACAGTTGGAGTGTGTAGGGAGAAATTTCCTGGTTTGTTCATCAGGGAAGATTTGGAGAGGAAATGGGTTTGCTGCTGTTACCATCTCTGGGGGGTTTAGAGAGAAGACAGAATCAGCTCAAAAATATGAATTTTATTGACTATCACTGGTTGAACAAAGTATTAAAAGATGGTAGT
Organism: Calcarius lapponicus; assembly: GCA_039654755.1. Classification (NCBI taxonomy): domain Eukaryota; kingdom Metazoa; phylum Chordata; class Aves; order Passeriformes; family Fringillidae; genus Calcarius; species Calcarius lapponicus. The sequence goes on from CM077470.1 coordinate 24,588,062, forward strand.
GGTGTAAATTTCTGAAGTGGAATGAAAACCCAGGTCTCACCAAAGTGTTCAACTGGCCTCTCATTAACCCAAGCAAGATCCTGCTCTGCATTCCTCAGCTTCCTCCTTTAAAATGGAATGGAATTCTAGAAAAACTGAGTTCTAGTCAAATTATGTTCTACTCTTGCTCTGGTCGTGGTTCCTGATGACTTTTAAGCCACAGAATTCCAAAGCCTCAATGGCACTTTTTTTCCTTATCTAAAAGATAAAAGATAATTCCATGTAGGCAAAGGCTGGAAAATTGGGAGATGTTCCGTTCTCTGCTGCTTTAGGAATTGTTCCTTTAGTTTGGTGCTTGCAGGATACACAGCCTGCATTCAATTATTGAATATCTGTGGGGAAAATAATAAGGTAAAAAGGCTGAGATACATTCCTTACACTTTATTAGAACATCAGTCTCATTATATAGTTAAAACAATTAAAAAATTACAACAACTCATGTCTTACCAACAACAATCCAAGATTTCTTTGTTACAAAGCATTTTAAAAACTTTCTAACCAATAGCATACTACTAAAAATTACAGATACTTATCCTAGCCAATATTACCTTTATATATTATATTATATATTAATATATACTTTTATATTAATATTATATAATATAATATTATTCTAGCCAATCACTATGAACACACATAACTTATTTCAAACAATGCTTATATACATTCTATTAACAATACACAGTACTCCATTATTAAACTTAAAACCTTCTACTGTCTTACTAAACATATTTTTCTAGAGTCTTAAAATCTATATTAACCACACCTAAAACTTATTTCATGTCCTTACTGTACTATTCTAACTTTTCTACTTTCAAGCTTTACAACTACAACTAACTAGAAATTCTTTATTCTTTCTAGAACCGACTTTCACAACTTTCTGAAAATCTTTTTACCTTTACTATTTTCCCCCCAAATATCTATGAGAAGCCTGGAGAATGTTTTCTTCTTTAAGGAGGTTGTGTCATTTTTGTGTTATTCCCTAAAACTCTGCAGAAACCTTCACTGAACCTCTTGTTGAGCCCTCCCAGCAGCACAGGGCTCAGGGCTGAGCTTTAATCCAGAGAGATGAATTCTCTTGGATTTCTAGGAGAATGGGAATGTTCTTTCCATGAGACACATGTGAAATGTTGAGTGGTTTGTGGTATAATTTTAATTTTTTTAAAAATAAAATGAGTTTCCAGCCTTCATCCAGCACTGTAACAAAACTGGAAGAGGAATATTGGGATTTCTGCTCTGCCAGTTTTGGGGCTGGAGCTGGTGAAAGCCCCTGTACGCTGAATTTCCAAGAGCAGTTCAGCAGAGGAAGATGTCTAAAGGAACCTCTCATGTTCATATTTCAGCTTGTGGCTTGTTTTTTTTTTTTTTTTTCCCTTTGTTTTGAAGTATTTTAATTGCTAAATCTCTTTTCTGTGTCTGTGCCAGCAATTCAGAACAGCTCCTCCTCAGAAATAGCTCCTGAGAGAAAAAACCCTGTGAATCCCCACAATTAGCTGCTTATTGCCCAAGCTTTTAATTATATGTAACCACATGGACCAAGTTCTGGTATTCCAGCTCTTGTTTTCTTCTTCCTCAGATAATATCTTTAATTCCCAGGTAATTTTCAGGGTGTGTGTGGTGGATTTTGTTCTTTTTGTAGGATGGAACTGCATTGCTGGGTGATGGATTTGATTGTAGGGTTTTATTTATTTACCTTTTTCTGGCTGGTAATGTGTGGTTCACAGGGTAGGAAATCTGTGTTTGAGTGTTGAGCATTCAACATCCAAATCCTGCTAAGAAAGCAACCATAAATATCCATATCCATATCCATAAATATCTATGTTCATAAATAATGGGGTGGATGGAAATGAGTGAAAATATTTGGGAATAAAAGCTCTGGGCTGCTGAGAAGGGAAATTAAGGGAACCTCAATAACCACAGCAATTAAAGATATCAGTGCTGCCAAATATTAACATTATAATATAGGAGAAACTGTGGGTCCAGAAGTTCAGAAGTAACAAAAAAATTGGTAGATTTGGCAAAAAAAAGGCTCTAATTCCTTCCCTGAAATGGGAACTTTTCCTGGTAAAATGCACAGAATAGAAATAATAAAATATAATTAAACAGGGAGGAGCACAGCACCAATCACGGAGGGTGAGGAGAGGAATTTGTTTTCATACAGCCAAGAAAATTGAGAATGGATCATGGTGCTGGAAAACAAAACCCCCAGAAGAAGGGGTTGGGAAGCTTTGATTTAATCACCTCAGTGCAAACTGTTGGAAACACAAATCAAACCAAACAAGTCTGGATTTGCTCCCCAAAATTACTTTCTATAACCTAGAATTGCCAAATCAGAAGAACTTTTGGACTGCAGGGTCAGAAAGGTATCTAACAACTTTTTGGGACTTGTTGTGTCTGAGAAAAAATATCTTATTAAACTGGAATCCCCCCTAGACAGGATAGCAAGAACCCTCTCTTAGAATTATAAAGCAAATTTAAATATCCCATTATTTGGGATTTATAGAAACATCCAGAGGCTCTTTACCCTGCTTGGGAAAGATTATAAGGAATCACTTACTTAAATATATTACTTAAATTTAAAAATTAACTTAAATTTAAATTAAACCTAAATTTACTTCCATTTCCAGCTTCTTTTCCCCACTGTTATTTCTGAATAACAACTTATTTTCTGTTATTATTTCGGGGAGAGGAAAGCAATTTTTTTTCTCTTCAGGTAAGACCTGTGAAGAATAAGGAAAATGTTCAGTGCTTGCTTGGACACAGCTTGGGGTTTTCTGGTGTTCTTTTAGCTCTTAAAATTTGAATTTGCCAACAATTTACAGTCTTTCAGTTACCTGGTTGGTGTTTTAACTGCCATCCAACTTCCTAGGATTTTATATTGATAAAAATCAGGGAGTTTGTAAAAAATAATAACAAATTAATGTAGAAAGATGATTCTTATTAAAGATATTATTGCAGAGAAAACCTGAATTAATTCTGTGGGATTCCCCACACATATTTAGCTGGAAATGGAACCAGTGGGCAGCTCCAGCTTCTGCTGGAGGGAGGAAATAATGAATTCTATTGAATTTTTAACTTCCCAAATTCACAGTGGAGTGTTTTCCTTCATTTGCAATGCATCTGCCACAGCTGTGAGTGGGAAAATCCTGAATTCCTGCTCCTGCACTCATGGGCTGTTTTCTTCTTGACTCTTTTCTACTCAAACTCTGCTCTGCTGGCAGCTGAGCACATCACAACACTTTCCTTTTCCTCCAAGTCATTTCCAGCCCAGCGGTGCTGGGGAAGTGCAGAAATCACAGGAGATGGGCAGGGAGAGGAGCCAAGACTGAAATTGAGACAGGTATTCAATTCTAAAAAATTTTAAAAAACCCTGATTTTGTTAATTTTTTTAAAGCCTAATTTTATTAAAATTTTAAAAGCCTAAATTTATGGACTTCTGTTGTCCTGGGCTTTTTTGCCCTTCCCCCAAAAATAGTTTTGGGCTTTTTGTCCTTCCCCCAAAATTTTAGGAAAATTTTTCAGATTTCAAGGATTGTAGCTTTGTTGTACATGAAAACCCCCTGTGGTGCACAGGAATGATGGGCAGGCAGGTGAATATTTCCCAGCAGAGCACATTGCATGGCCATGGAGTGCTGCAGAGGAGGGCAGCTGAGGATTTTTACTGGTTCTGATGGGGATATTTGATTTATTGGGCCATTTTTGGTGATTTCTGGGCTCTCTCAGGGCACTGCAGCATCTCCAGAAGGAGAATGAGTGACAGCAGTTTGTGCTTAACTGCTGAATTATGGTTTCTTTGGAACTGGAGACAGTGGAATAAAGGAGGTATCAGATAAAGATCTTAAATGTTTTCCATTCTAGAAAGAAAAGGGGGGATAGAATTATCAAAATGTGGAACAGCTGGTTCCAGGTGTGCAGGTGGAATGGAGAGGTACAGCAGGAACTCCTGCTCTGGGACCTGGCAGGACTCTGAGGCTGTGTTTTCCAAGGGGGAACTCTGGAAATCCCTAATTGAACAATCTCCCCACTAATGCAGGCTCTGAGGTTTTATCTCTAATTTGTGATTAATTCCAGTTTCACCCCACTGTGGCAGCAGCTCTGGAACACCTCAGGCGTGGCTGGGGCACCCCGTGAGGTGTCACAACCCCCTTTGAGCTGGTGGTAATTCAAATATCTTGTTGAAAAAAAAAGTCACCATTTAAGGAGAAATACACTATTTAAGGAAAAACTCTATTTAAGGAAGGGTCACCATTTGAGGAGGTGAAGGAGAGACGTGCACATCTTAGGGGTGATGATCATTGGTCTCTAATTTATTGATTAGGTTACACACTTTTATAATAGTGTTAATAAGCTCATGCATATTCTGTAACCTAAGCATTCTATTCGTTAAGTTAAACATCAACTCTTCTTCATTCTTTCAGTCTTGCATTCCACTTTCTTACGTCTCTCTGACTCTTTGTTATCACATTTAGAGATGTCCAAGGACACAGTATTTTCGCAGGTGCAAGAACTCAGATCAGAAGGCTAAACACAGTACTTTTCCAGCTTCTAATAATTAGCATTCCCACAATATCTGAGTATTTTCTGTGCTCTCACACCCTCCTGATCTCAGGTCAGCTCTCTCCACTCCCGCTGGGCTTTCTGAGAGCATCCTGCACATTGCTGCAGATTCCAGGAGAAATTCTGCTGCCTGAGCTGGGGAGCTGCACCCAGAGGGGATGGAGGTGCTGGGAGTGCAGTGAGGAGTTCCTGAATCACCAAGGGGAGGAAAGGGACATTCCAACAAGGCTTTCCAAAACCTGAAAGGTTCAAGATTAGAAAAGCAGCCAAGAAAATGTCCAATCTAAGCAAAGCTGTTCAAAGTTTCAATGGATGTGCAGAGGGAGATTATTTACAAGGGCCTGGAAGGACAGGACACAGGGAGTGGCTTCCCATGGGATGGGAATTTTGGGAAGGAATTCCTGGCTGGGAGGGTGGGGAGGGGCTGGGCTGGAATTCCCAGAGCAGCTGGGGCTGCCCCTGGATCCCTGGAATGTCCAAGGCCAGGCTGGATGGGCTTGGAGCAGCCTGGGACAGTGGGAGGTGTCCCTGCCATGGCAGGGGTGGCACTGGGTGGGATTTAAGGTCCCTCCAAACCCAAACATTCTGGGATGCTCTGAAAAGCAAGGAAGAGGAATTGATGCTGTGAAAAACACCAATCACTTGTTTTTAAAATTTTAAAAGTTTACTAGTAATAAAATAGTTATAAAATAGTAATACAATTAGAGTAATAATAATTTGGACAATATGAACTAGGACAATATCAGACAATAAAAACAAAGAGTTATGGATGTCTGGGTACCTTTTTCTGGGCAAAATAAGCCCGAAAAAGGCCCCACATTAACAGAGGATTAACCCTTAAAACCAATAACCTGTTGCATATTCATACACCTCATACATGATGCATAAATTCCATTCAAACACAGGATTCTCTCTGGTCAGTGTCAACTTCTTCCTCTGAATCCTGACAGCTCCTTTGAGGCAGGAAGAAGTTCGTTTCTCCTGATAAAAAGGCAATAAATTCTTTTTCTCTGAAAGATTCAGGTGTCCTGTGGCTGCCATCTCACTGCAAGTCCTTTCTTTTAAACAAAGCATCTTACACAGCATAGTTTCTATTTTAACAATTTTTATAACCTAAAACTATATTTAACACACTACTTAAGAGAATTAGTACAGCATTACTTTCTAACAAACACGTATAATATTCATTTTGATATTTGTGAAAAGCCAATCATAAAATACGCATTTTTCACAATACAATTTATTTGTGCGGAGTTCTAAAAATGTTTCAGGTGGTAATGGCTGATGAGTAAGTTCTGCACTGCCACTTCTCTCAGTGCCTCACACACCTGTTTTATGAGGGGTTTTTTCCACAAATTCCAGCACTGTGGTTTTGAGATTATTTAAATACGGGGATGTGTAATGGAGAGCTTCTCACAGGGAAAAGAGCTGTAAAATAGCACTTGAAATATTCTTCTAATTAATACACTCTAAGTGCAGTCCTTTTGGAAAATGCATCTATGGTTAGGAAGAACAATTCTGAGATACTAATGATGAATATCTTCCACTCTGATTTCTTTATTTTAAGTGAATCTTCTTGAACACAAAGTGATTCCATAATACCTATTTATTTTATTGTCCTTGCTTAAGAACACCTGTCAAGCAGTGCTTTAAGAAAAGGAACACAGCCAAAATCCACACAGAAAAAGGAACCTGCTCTGAAAAGAAAGTAGATTTTAAAATACTCATAAATAAAAACAGGAATAATTTTTAAAATTTGTATGCTATTTATTTGCTCCCAGAACATTTCTCTCACCCTGTAAGAAAACAACAGCTCTGCTTTTGCTGCATTCTGGATATTTCTTCTTTCCACTGTGTTGCAAAGTTCCTTTTTCCCAGCAAGTGGCAGAAGAACCTTTGGCAGAGTCTGTGGCTGCGGGAGCTGGGTTTGCCCTGGGTTTTTATGGCTTTTAGTCTGGCTCCTTCATCTTTTTCACTGAGATCATTAAGGACTGTTGTTTGCTGAGCTCACACGTGCTTGGGCTCCCTGGCTCCCAAATACCACATTTTTGTGGAACTGGGAACTCCAGTTGGGATTTCCTTTTGGTGTTCGACTCCTGTTTGTATTTCTCACCCAAAACCTCCCAGGTGTCATCGTAGAGCCTGGGGGTGGCACAGAAAACCCTTGGGTCGTGGAGGTTTGGGGTTTTGGAGTTTTAGGGGTTCCTAGAGTTTTGGGGTTCTGGAGTTTTGGAGGTTTAGAGTTTGGAGTTTTAGAGTTTTGAAGTTTTAGGGGGGTTAGGTCTTTGGAGCTTTGGAGGTTGGGTGGTTTTGGGGTTTCGGAGTTTTAGGAGTTTTGGAATTTTGGAGTTGTGGTGTTTTAGGAGTTTTGGAGTTTTAAGGGTTTTGAAGTTTTGGAGCTTTGGGAGTTGGGTGGTTTTGGAATTTTAGGAGTTTTGGGATTTGAGGGTTTTGGAGTTTTGGGGGTTTTGGGTTTTTGGAGTTTTAAGGGTTTTGGAGTTTTGGGGGTTTGGAGCTTTAGGGGTTGGGGTTTCGGAGCTTTAGGAGTTTTGGAATTTTGGAGTTGTGGAGTTTTGGGGGTTTTGGAGTTTTAAGGGTTTTGGAGCTTTGGGGTTGGGTGGTTTGGGAGTTTTAGGGGTTTTGGAGTTTCGGGTTTTTGGAGTTTTAAGGGTTTTGGAGTTCTGGGGGTGTTCTCATCATTGTGTCCTTTGCTCTGGGGCCAGCCATTGGGAAGCTCTCACAGCTCCATATCCCAATGAAAATGACTTTGCATGGATGTCCTCATAATTGAATATTGACTTGTTGGGATGGTTTTTTGATCTCTGGTGCCACAGAGAAATTTGTCCCCAGCTGCAGCTGTAAATTCTGTAAATACACCCAGTCCAGTCCAGGACTTCTCCAGCCCAATTCCTGCTGTGCCAGGTTGGACAGAGGCTGGGGGGGATATTTATTGGTGTTTTATTTTCCTGCTGAAGTCTGGCTGCTCATCCCTCTCTGACTCCCAACTTCTCCAGTCTGGATTGAAATATGAACACATTTTCTGCCTCCTACTCAGTATCCATCAAGACTTTTTTTTTTTTTTTCCCTCAGTAGCAATTACTTAATACTTAATTAATCTGGAGAAAGGTGTTGAATGCACTTTGGACCTCTCAGAAGATGGGGGTGAGGAAACAGAGCTATTTCTCCCCAAAACCCGGCAGCAGTTTTCCAACTTTGAGATTTGCTGCACAGCAAATGCTCTTGCATGAGATTTGAGCAGAATGGGAAACAGGAGCAGGAATAAATTATAAACAGAGATGAGGAAAATACCCAAACTAGATTTGGTATTCAGGAAGGCTCTCTAGAATAATTTCCTCATGCCTGAATTAAAGATCTCTCCATGTGCTCCCTAACACATCCAAGGGGGAGAGGTACAGCTGATTCTTCCATTGGGAATTGCTTAAATCTGCAGGTTGGTCTTTGGGACTTCTCATGATTTTTGAATCCTTGGGGCATTAGTTCTAAATACTGATTTTATTTCTAAAAATAAATGAATAAAATTTACTTCTTGTGAAGATTAAGGTTTTTGACCCACTCACCCAGAGTGGGATTTGCTCTGCTCTACAATTGCACTTTGCTCTCACCTCACCTCACCTTTTGTTACTTTATTATTTAATTTCTGCTCTGAAACGTGATCATGGCACTGGGAGAGAGGGGTGAGATTTGTTCTCTTGGGCAGTGCAAAGTGTTCTGTGTTCATTTTGTACCTCTTGGAGTTGTCACAACATTACAGCACCTAACAAATGGTAATTTTGGTTAAAAATGTTGTAAAGGTTTGGCTCAGTTCTGATCAGTTGAGTGTGCTGGCAAATCCCTTTTTAAAGCCTATTTGTTCAGAAAAATGGAAATTGATATTTTGTGATCATTGATGCTTTTCAGTTGCTCATCCTAAGAGCTATATGAGTGTCAATTCAAAACTGCCTCAAGTAAAAAAATAATTTATATTTCAGCTTTGCTAAAAGGGTATAGAGATACCCAAATAAACATTTTTACTCTTTCTTTGTAGCTTTCTCATGGTAAATTTACCCAGTTGCCCTTTCTTTTCATCCCAAGTGATGGATTTTACACCACCCCAGTTTACATTTTTCCTTTACAAATTGTGAATTCCTGCTGACCTGGAACAGTCTCATCATACCATGTATTTTTTTAATTCAGTAGCAATGTCTTAAATAATTATCTAAAATCCAAAACCCTGTGAATGAATTAAAACTGCAAGTGGATCATGGACTCAGTGTTTCACCCAACATCATTCCTGTGATCCTTCTCCCTGGTGGTTAATTCCAGCCTGGTCCATGACTAACTCGGTTAAGTCATGGCTGGTTTTGGGTTTATGCTGAAAAATCTGTGATTTTATGTGAAAATCTGTGATTATAGGTGAAAATCTGTGGTTATATGTGAATTAATGCTGTGAAAACCCCTCTCCAAGAACTTTAAGGGAAGTACAGGTACACAGTGCTGTAATCTCCGATGGGGCATGGCGCAGAGTGGCTGGAGCATCTCATGGCAGATCCATTGCTGTTTGTCAAGCGCTCATGTTTGCATTCCCCAGCCCCTTTTGGCATGGCTGAGCCTGGTGCTGTGTGCCCTGGGGTGTCCCCAGCAGGCAGCACCCCCTTAACATTCCTGCTCTTACCATTCCAGGGGGTTTGGGCCCGTCGTCATCGATAGCCATCGCTGGCTCCAGCCAAGCTGCCATCACCAAGACCACGTCCGTGCTCCAGGACGGTGTCATTGTCACCACTGCAGCTGGGACCCCTCTGCAGCAGGGCCAGCTGCCCATGGGGGGCGAGTTCCCCTTCGCCGGCCACGAACACTCGCTCCACTTCCCGCAGAACAGCTCTTCAAACAACAATCTGCCGCATCCTCTGAACCAGAACCTCCTCAACTCCCTGCCCCTCTCTCTGCCGGTGAATCAGCAACATCTCCTGAACCAGAACCTCCTGAACATCCTCCAGCCTTCAGCAGGAGAAGGCAAGTCTGACGTCAGCCTCAACCCTCTGGGTTTCCTCAACCCCAACGTCAATGCTGCTTTAGCGTTCCTCTCCGGCGACGTGGACGGGCAGGTCCTGCAGCCCGTGCACTTCCAGCTGCTGGCGGCGCTGCTCCAGAACCAGGCCCAGGCAGCCGCCATGCTCCCCGTGCCATCCTTCAACGTCTCCATCTCCGACCTGCTGCAGCAGCAGCAGCAGCAGCAGCCGAGCGCCCCCGCGCCCCCCGAGCCGCTGCCCGAGGCCGGCCGGGTGGAGCCCCTGCTGCCCGGCGCCATCCCCGGCTTCCCCGAGCCCGCCGCCAACCCGCTGCTGCTGCCCGCCGCCCCCGGCGCCTCGGCGCTCATGGCCCTCAACCCGCAGCTGGTGGGGGGAGTGCTGAGCTCGGGCGCTCACCCCGAGGTGGCCATCGCCACCTCCTCGCAGGCCACCACCTCCACCACCAGCACCACGTCGGCGGCGGTGGCGGCGCTGTCGGTGTCGGCGCTGGGCGGGGGCACGGCCGTGGTGTCCATGGCCGAAACGCTCCTCAACATCTCCGGGGGCGCCGCCGGGCCCGCCAAGGTCAGCAACAGCTCCGTGGTGCCGCAGCTCCTGAACCCTCTCCTGGGCACCGGCCTGCTGGGTGAGTGCAGCTTGGGGGGACATAAAAGCTGAGCGGGTTTGGGGAGGGAGGATTCACAGAATCACCAGGTTGGAAGAGACCTTCAGTATCATGGAGCCCAACCCAGCCCCAGCACCTCAGCTAAACCCTGGCACCCAGTGCCACATCCAGGCTTTGTTAAACACACCCGGGGATGGGGACTCCAGCACCTCCCTGGGCAGCCATTCCATAACTTTATCACTTTCTGTATAACACTTTTTCCTGATATCACAGAATCACAGAATTTCTAGGTTGGAAGAGACCTTCAAGATCATGGAGTCCAGCCCATGTTCTAACACCTCAACTAGATCATGGCTCCAAGTGCCACATCCAGTCTTTTAAACACATCGAGGGATGGTGACTCCACCACCTCCCTGGGCAGATGATTCCAGTATTTGACCACTCTTTCTGTGAAAAACTTCCTCCTGAATTCCAGCCTGTATCTCCCTTGGCGCAGCTTGAGACTGTGTCCTCTTGTTCTGTCTGTATCCAACCTGTATTTCCCTTGAGGCTGTGACCTCTGGTTGTGTCAGTGCTGCTGGAGAAAGAGCCCAGCCCCAGCTGAGCCCAGGCCCCTTTCAGGAGCTGCAGAGAGTGATGGGGGCAGCCCTGAGTCTCCTTTTCTCCAGGCTGAGCACCCCCAGCTCCCTCAGGGGTTCCTCACAGGGTTTGTGTTCCCAGCCCCTCTCCAGCCTCACTGTCCCCTCTGGATGCACTCGAGCATCCCAAGGTCCTTCCCAAACTGAGGGGCCAGAGCTGGACACAGTCTTTTCAGATTCAGAATTTCAGATTCTGGTTTTATCTTTTTTTTTTTTCCTTCCTGGTGTTGTTGGAGCTTGTTCATTGAGCAAATGTTCTTGTTAAGAAATTAAAATCGCATTCTGCTTTCGTTCCTTAGTGTTTAATATTGATCTTGGAAATTACTAATTCTGCCACCTAAACCTACTAAATCCACCTGAAAATTGTGGGAGCAACTGGATTTATTTCGTTGTTCAAGGAGTGGCAGCTCAGGAGCATCCCTGGGTGAGCTGGGAGTGCTTGTGGCAGCACAGGGTTAGCAGAGTAGCTGTGCTGGAGGTGGCAAACAACCAACATCCCAAAGCAAGTGATGAAAAACCCCTTAAATACAAAGTTTTTCCCTCTTGGGTGATGATTTTTCCGTTATTTTTACAAAAAAAAAAATATAATAGAGTAAGTACTCCTCTGTAATCTACTCCTGGTGGGAATAAAATAATAATTAAATAAAGCCTCACCCTGGCCTAAATGGCTACAGAGAACTCAACCTACTTGGCATTTTCCATACAAAATGCATCTAACAGTGACTTTTCAAATGGGAATTTTAAGGAAAACACAAGATTTTGATTTTAGAGAAGAAACAAACTAGAAAATGGATGTATTTTAAGCTTTATTATTTCACAAAGTCAGGTTCAACAGTGGGGGGGTTTTCTTAAGAGGTAAAATGGTCACATAAAGTGAAATTTTTTATGTCATAAAAATGTTAATTCAGCTGTTACTCTAGAATGTAAAAAACTTGTTGTTTAGAGTGTTGTGTGACATGGCTGAGCCAACCAACCCTTTTCACCTTCACAGCTGGTGAAAAACTCGTTTTCTTTGGGGTTTAAAGGTTTGTCTCATTCTCTCCCTCTCCCCTCCTCATGCCCCTCACCACCACAGCACAGTTTCAGTGAGATTCCAAGGCCTGGAGTTCCACAGAAGCTCCTCCTGCCATCCCTGCTGTCCCAGGAATCAGGAGAGGTGACACAAAAGACCCACTATTGGAGAATTTAAGAGCAGGAGAGCCCCATTCCCAGAGGATGGGGGGAGCAGGGTTGTTTTCCAGAGGTTTTTTTGGCACTCAGTGGGATTGGAGTGCAGGGAGTGGCTGAGTGGTGTTTGCCTGTGCTTGCCTTGCAGGGGAAATGTCATCTCTGAACACTACTCTGAACAACCATCAGCTCAGCCATCTCCAGTCACTCCTCAACAACAATCAGATGTTTCCTTCAAATCAGCAGCAGCAGCAGCAGCAGCAGCAGCAGCACCTTCTCCAGGGCTACCAGAACGTGCAGGGCTTTCAGGGCCAGCCCCAAATTCCTGGCCCAGCCAACAACCCAAACCCCATGGCGTGTCTGTTCCAGAATTTCCAGGTAGAAAACAAAAGTAAATCAATATTCAAGCAAGTGTGCAGCTCTCAGGAGGTAAATTTCCATCCTCCAGAGTTTGGGTTTCTTTGCTGATCAAGACAGTATCATTTATATAATTACACGAATGCAAATACATTTATTACATACAATATATTCTTTCAGTAGCTGGTGGATTTTGCAAATCAGGAACATTTGTTGTTGAAATTTTATCCCTTTCTCCTTAGGAATTTGGTTTAGTTGCTTTGGAAAGAGTTACGGTGCATGTATTGAAAAAAGCTCCTCTATATGCTGACAATCACTGTAGAATTTTAACAAAACTTTTTTCCATCCCATAAAAATGATCCTCTCTTGGAGGAATTGTGGTGGCTTTAGCCTAGTGATTCTTTGTGTCACATTTCCAGTTATAGAAATAGTCACAGTAAGTAGTTAAAGGACTCCTGTAGTTTTTACAGGGTTTTTTTGAGTGCTCTTGTTGACATTGTGTTCCCTGCCTGTGGATGTGACCAGGAGTAGGAAAAGCTCAGGTGGTTGAATCTGGGGGTGCCAGTTTGCTGTGGCTTAGTCTGGTTTTCTTAGCTTTTATAGAGATGGGGTAATTGAGAGGTGTTTTTGCAAGATTTTATTCTATTATTAGTCTCAATAAATAATAAAGCACCAAAAATATAAAATTCAACGCTATTCTATTAAAAACCAACTTATTTATTAGTTACAATAGTTTATAATTTTTTTTAACTTACTAATTTTACTACACAATATTACTATTATTTCTAACACTAATCATGTTTTTTCCCATATAATCTTACTACAATACATCTTTCACAATTCTAATTCTCTAAAATGGAGAATCTTTTTACAAAACCATATGTTAAAACTTATTTCTAATTCAATCTTTCTCCCAACAATATCATCTCTATTCCATAGATAATGATCCTCTTAAATCAACACACCTTATCTCAGTATTTACATACAAATATACAAAACTATATAAACTTCCTATCAAATTTTAAAAATTCTTTATAAATCCATTTCTCCCAGCTTAGAGCGCAGGGGTGTGGGATATTGGGGACTGGGGATCCCATGGGAAGGGCACACAGCAAAGGGGAAAATAGGATTGAGGAGCAATTCCAAAAGCACAGTGGTGGCATTCAGGAATTCCTTGAGGAGCACCCAAGGACAGGAGCAGTGCTGGGCTCTGGGCAGGAAAGAAGAGGAACTGAGAGCAGAACTCAGAGGTTGTGGAGTTGAGGTCCCTCCTCCTCTGGAGATGCACAGAGCCCGCCTGGCTGTGATCAGGTTGGATCAGCTGGAGAAGAGAAGGTTCTCAGGAGGCCTCAGAGCATCCTCCGGTGGCTGGAGGGGCTGTGGGGAGGCTGGAGAGGCACTGGGGGGACACGACCAGGAGGGGTGGGTTCAAACTGTCAGAGGGGAGATTTAGGTGGAATACTGGGAAGGAATTCCTGGCTAGGAGGGTGGGGAGGCCCTGGCACAGGGTGCCCAGAGCAGCTGTGGCTGTCCCTGGATCCCTGGCAGTGTCCAAGGCCAGGTTGGACAGGGCTTGGAGCAGCCTGGGACAGTGGGAGGTGTCCCTGGGCATGGAACGGGCTGGCACTGGATGGGCTTTGAGGTCGCTTCCCACCCAAACCATCCTGAGTGTCTGTATCAGAAATACCAACCTTGGTGAAGTTGTTTAGGACTTGAGAGAAATCAGGAGCCTGCTGACACAAAGCCTGAGACAGTCGCTTTGTTTTCCTCTGAATCAGGCTTTTAATTCTCTCCTACCTTGTTCAGTTTGTACCTGGTGTATCACAAAAAGAAGTGTGCTGTAGTGAATAAGCACAGAGTTTATCTGCTGAAATCCAGCTGGAGTTCAAGCATCAATTCCCATCCTGTCTCTCCTTTCCCCAGGTGAGGATGCAGGAAGACGCCGCCGTCCTCAACAAAAGGATGATCACCCAGATGGGCATGGCGCCGGTTCCCGAGAGCTCCAGCGCTCTCCTTCCTCCCTTCCAGGAGCCCCCCTGCGAGCTGCAGCAGAGACCTGACCCCTCCCTGGGCCAGCAGGCCAAGGACACCCCCGGCGCCGTGGCCGCGGGCGACGCCTCGGTGGACGCCATCTACAAGGCGGTGGTGGACGCGGCCAGCAAGGGGGTGCCGGTGGTGATCACCACGGCCGGCTCCAGCTCCACGCAGCCGAGCCCCATCCCCGCCCTGAGTGCCATGAGTGCCTTCACAGCCTCCATCGGGGACCCCCTGAACCTGGCGGGCTCCGCACACGGCCGGGGCGCCGAGCTCGAGGGGCGCGCCCGGGGCGGCCGCGGCGCGCGGGGCCCCAAGAGCGCGGAGCACGGCAAGGGCCCCGGCGAGGGGGACGGCTACGAGTACTACAAAGCGGCCGCCTGTAACACGCCCAAAAAGCAGTGGGAAGGGGAGCAGAGCCCCGTGGGGGAGATGGGCAGGTGGAAATGCGAGGAGTTCCTGGAGCACTCGGCCCACGTCCACGGCAGCCCGTGCCACGAGAGGCCCAACAACGCCTCGGCGCTGCTGCAGGGGGAGCAGCACCAGGCCCTGCTGGCGCAGCGGAACTGTCAGAGCGAGAAGGCGCTGGAGGAGAATTTCAGGTATAACAATTACAAAAGAACTATGATGAGCTTCAAGGAAAGGCTGGAGAACACTGTGGAACGATGTGCACACATCAACGGGAACCGCCCGCAGCCCAACAGGGCCTTCGGGGAGTTGCTCAACGCTTCCAAACAAGACCTGATCCTGGAAGAGCAATCCCCCAGTTCCTCCAATAGCTTGGAGAGTTCCTTAGTGAAAGACTACATCCATTACAATGGAGATTTTAATGCCAAAAGCATTAACGGGTGCGTGCCCAGCCCCTCGGATGCTAAGAGCATCAGCAGCGAGGAGGAGCTGCGGAACCCCGAGTCGCCCTCGTCCCACGAGCTCATCCACTACAGGCCCAGGACGTTTAACGTGGGCGACTTGGTCTGGGGCCAGATCAAAGGACTCACTTCCTGGCCTGGCAAACTTGGCAGAGAAGAAGAGGTTCACAATTCATGCCAACAGAACGCTGAGGAGGGGAAGGTATATTTATGTCTCTATGCACATCTCTCTTTCTCCCCACGCCGGCACACCGATCAAAATTTTGTCTTTATTTTGTCTCTTAATGGCTTTTTTTTCCTAGCTGTAGCTTGCAGAGCCGAATTTCCCCTTCATTTCCTGCCAGGGCCACGAGACAGGTTAGGTTTGGGCTTTGTTAAATGTTTTTTTGGTGTTAACAAGAAGTGGTTCTCACTTACATGGTGTGTTCAGACAAATTCCTGGCTGTGTCCAAAGCGTCTGATACAGAAATACCTGAAAGTGCTGAAACTGCAAAAAGGAGAAGTGGCCTCATCACATTGAGGAATCCTTAATGAGTGAAATCTTGCTGATTGACACACACTTCTCACAGGAAATGCACACACATTTCCAACTCTAAAGGAGGTTTTGATCATCATTTAGTAATAAGGAAAGTGTTCCAATTTGGTCTTTCATACTAAAATTTTTCTTTTGTGTTAACAAATCATGTGCTTGTTGGGGAATATACAGGAAATGCAGTTATCAAGGAGTTATTGGTAATGTTATTATGAAAAATTCTCCCAAATCTGGTCTCCACTGCTTGTGTAACATTTTATCTTTGTAGTTCTTACAAAATGCTGCACATCTTCCACCTATAAATATTAAAAATTTTTTAAATGCATCAGCAGAAAGTGGAGATTGAAGGAAGTAGGGGTTTGTCAGTGACACAAAGAAATCAAATCACTTAGAACTGAGGAGAGTGGGTTACACCAAAGTGTTCTTTCCCCAAAATTCAGCCAGGAGCAGATACCCAGAGCAGAGAAGGGACAAGAAACTCATCCCATCCCACCCCTGCCATGGCAGGGACACCTCCCACTGTCCCAGGCTGCTGCAAGCCCATCCAGCCTGGCCTGGGACATTCCAGGGATCCAGGGGCAGCCCCAGCTGCTCTGGGAATTCCAGCCCAGTCCCTCCCCTCTGGAGCTGTCAGTCCTGGATGCTTTGAGCCACTGTGGTTTCACCCCCAGAGCAGGAGAGCTTCAGACTCCCTTGGCAGGTGAGAGTGCTGAATATTCCAGAGCTTTCCATGGATTATTCCATCCCAGCCCAAACCAGGAGAGCGTTTCAGAGCTCATCCCTCAGGAAGCTCAGAGCCCTGAGTTTCACATCAGGTTAGGAACTGGAGGATCACAAACTTTTAGGGGTGAAACAAAACTGGAAGAATTCCATGTTCAGTATCCCTGTCTGAGTCAGGAGCACAGGAACAACGTTCCCATTCCCAGTGTGCTTTCATGGATGAACAGAATCTGTGTCCAAATCTCTGAATGTTTCATAAAAATGAAAGGTTTGCTTGTGTAAGGAGGGGATTTTTCTTACCTGCATTCCTGAGCAATTTCATGTTTTCCTCCCTAATCTGTGGCTACCAGAATGTGCTGTTGGTTCTGTGCAAACCTTTGCTGTGCATTGTATGGGAATTGTGGGGTGTTAAATCCTATTTTATTGGATACTGAACACAAACCCAGGGAAGCAGATCCTTGGAATGCTCACAGCAAGGTGGAGACCAGTCCAAGTTCTCCATGAGGAATTCCCACATCATGGATTACCTCTGGCATCACATCACCTTGAATGAATCATTTTAAATTTAAATATGGAAGAAATGTGTTTAATTCCTACATCAAGAGGTGTGGGGTGAGCAGACATTCCAAAGGGCAGGAGCTGAGGGTGGAAGGTGGGATACAGAGGGAAAAACCCACACCAGACCAGAAGGAATCACCTGGAAAACCACAAAGAAACACCCTTGGAAACCAAATGTTCTTCAGGAATTCTGCACCAGCCCATGGTGGGAGTGACCTGCAGCACTTGGGAAAATTCCTTTTCCTCTGGAGCCTCCTGAAAACATCTTTAAAGTCTTTGTTAACCAAATGTGACCCTCCTCTGTTTCATTAATTTGCTGTTGGGATTTGTACATTCTCTGCTCTTTAGATTGTTTATTACTTGATTTTTTTTTGTTTCCATTCAAAAGACTTTGTGCATTCAGGTATTTAATGGGATAATGGATCTGTCTGAGGGATCCAGACAGGAAAAGCAGGAATTTTGCACTTCCTTTCCTTGGTTTTTGGCTACTGGAAATTAGAGGAGCCCAAGGAAGTGCAGCAGAAATTTCTGGGAAGAAAAGGGACAAGCCTGAGTCTAATCCCAAACCAGAGGAGTTGTAGCTCATTAAGCAATTAATTTCATTATTACCCACCTTGGTTATTACTCATCACCTAAACAGAACCAGAGCAATCAAAGGTTTTGTGGGAGCTTTTCATGGTGAATTTTACCAGGACAAATCCTGTCTCAGTGTGACTTCCCAGGGGTTAAACTGGGCTGGTTAAACTGGGCTGGTTAAACTGGGCTGGCTAAACTGGGCTGGCTAAACTGGGCTGGTTAAACTGGGCTGGCTAAACTGGGCTGGCTAAACTGGGCTGGTTAAACTGGGCTGGTTAAACTGAGCTTTTCTGGTGCTGCAGGTAGAACAGGGAGGATTCCTCCCATCTCTGTGTGTGATCTGGTGTTGATATTGATGATTATTAATTGTTATTTCTGTTGGAGTTGCTTTCCATACCCTGTTTTGTAGCAATTTGAGGCTTCCCAAAAAGCCAAGTGTTTTTTAATGTATAACCATCACAAAATGTCAATAATGAAGATTGTTTTGTTACTTTAAGAGGTCATTTGTTTCCCAAACACGATGTTAATTCTTGATAACATTATTTACATGGAACTTTGCAATTTCTCTCCTGGCAGCCCTTGGCAGTTTGTTCCTTATGTGTTTGTTCCACATTTCTATCATGGATAGGGATAATTCCTTTTCTCTCCTTAGAAAAGCTCCCCAGGTTCTCAGTTTCTTCTGAATTTGTGTTCTTCCAAAATCCAGTGAGGGGAGGAGTTACTGGAAATATTTGCATTAAAAGTGAGCAGGTTTTAAGGGGAAAAACACTACATTTTGTGGCATAATTGAATTTATTTCATGAAAATTGAAATCTCAGCTCCCCAAGTGCAGCTTTCCCCATTAATGACTCCTGGAAGTGCCTGGATCAGCACATTCCCAATTTCTTTAGCACAGGTGTGACTTCCAAGACATGGAAATCTGGTCTGAATGTGTAATTTTGGGCCTTATTTTGAGAGATTTTGGCAACTGCTCACTCATTGCCTCCACCTTGTCGTGTCCACACGTCAGATCTGTGGTGAATAGAAATTATTTGGGAATTGGAAGGCTGAATTTGGAGGGAATTTGCATTCCCACTTCATTTCCAGGTTGTGTATAGGCACACACTCAATACATTTGTATTTATGTGAAATGTCAAGTAAGATGTAGCAAAGAAACAGGAACTGAACCATTTCTTTAGGTTGATGTGTTCTAAATATCTGATTTTGTTGTTTTTACCAGCAGGAATGACTGACCCAGATCAAAATAATAGAGAGATGTGGCTTCATGTTTTGAGATGCAAATGATGAAATTACAGAGATGTTATAATTAATTTTCTGCTTGTATTGTTTACATTGGGACTTACTGGTGCCCACACAGTGGTTAAAATTGCTTCAGTTTAAAATATTCAAAGTTTAAATTCCCAGTTCTTTTGAGTGCATGCCCAAATTCATCCCTAAACAGTAAAAAACAAAATTAACTGATGTTAAGACAAACAAATACAGCTCTGGTGAAGATTCCTGGATTGAGAAGGCAAAGAAGGATTTCCTTCTGGAATGGGAATGGATTTGGCCATGCCATGAGTTGAGCAGAGACCTGGAATTCCTCACGCAGGAGCTGGTGGTGATGGGGACACTTTGGAGTAAAAATGGGATCATCATTCCCAGGCACTCAGAATTCCAGGTGGAAAATCCATATGGGAAAGGAGTGCAGAATGAGACACTCCACCAGCACTGCCTTTAAAGAAAGATCTTTAAAAGATCCTTCTGCTCAGTTTTGTGCCATAAATGTCCCAGATTTGGGTTTGTGTTGCCGCTGGTGCGAAACTCCAGTGATGGATGAATGTGGGAGCGGTGGGGAGCTCCAGGTGTTGTTGCTGCCCTGCTGGGGGGGCCTCCCTGTGCTGGCAGAGCAGGAGAGGGGGATTTGCTGCTCTGGGTAACGAGGTTTGGTGTCCATCCTTCCCCAGGTGGAGCCGGAGAAGCTGAAGACACTAACGGAGGGGCTGGAGGCGTTCAGCCGCGCCAGGAAAAGGAACAGGAAGTGAGTCCATCCTGCTTCCCCCCCAGTCCCACTCATCCCCTTCCCTGTGCCCTCCTGAGGGGTTCACTCCTTGGCATTCCTCACGTTGGTTCTGGAATCTGAGGTGTTCCCAGTGCATCTCTGAAATATCCCCATGTGGGAGCTTCTGGTGGCATTCCTGAGCTCCAGCAGCAAAAATGTCATCCCATCAAAACTCTCCTGCCCAAACCACACTGTATACCCAGAGCTGACCTTCCTTCTCCAGGGTTGTTCTGAGAAATCCCCTTTATCCCACTGCTGAGAAGGGCTGCAGGATTTGTGGCTGAGCTCTGGCTCACACCTGGGTCAGCTGCTGGGCTTTATCCAACTTTCACCTTTTAGTGACAAATACCAGCACAGAAAATCTGTAAATAGTAAATACTGGGACATGAAGCATCAGGATGGGCAAAAAGAGGAAGATTATTGAATTTTGGAGGGAAAAAAACTCCTCTGCACATCTTTAAAAGGATGACAGAGTAGGAACTGTGCTGTGATTGGGTTTGTTGGATGATGGTGCTTGTTTACTGTCACAGGGAAAATACATTCCTAAACCTGTGAGAATTTGAACTCGGCTCTGAATGCCCACAGGCTGAAAGGGATGAAATAATTCCCTCTCTTCCCCTCCTTTTAAGGGGTGAGCTTTGCTTTTATTTCTGTGTCCCATGGGGCCAAAGAGAAGGAATTTTTATACCAGTGAGACATTGGTAGTGGCTGTTCTTTCCAACATCACCCTCAAAATACCTCCCTGGATTTTAAGGGAACTCAGGAGGGCTTCTGGTGACTTCCCAGTTATTTATTCACGTCCCTGAAGTGAAATCAGTGACTCAAGGACAGCAGGAGCAGATTTAAAGTGGTTAAAGCTGACATAAACTGCTGCTTTACAGCCCTTACAGAGGTTTTTCTCCATATTTCAACTTACTTCCTAGTCTGAGTCCTTTGGTGGACATTTCCTGGTTTCCCCATGTCCCTGCTGTAGATTTATCTGACAAAGTTCATGGGTTTCTTTCTGGTTTGTGATGTACTATTGGATTTTTATCCAGGTTTTTTTAACATTTAGTGTTAAATATACAATTGCTGCACGTGGAGTGCTCATCACACAGGCCCAGGGTTGGGTCAGCAGAGCAGGATTGCTCTCCAAGCCCTTGAAGTGATGTTCACATTCCACAACTCCATGAATTCTTTGTGTCTCAGTTCCATCTCAGCCCTTCCTTTCCTGCTGGAGCCACGTCCCTGCTTTGCTCCCCAGGCCATTACTGACCCCCAAACTGGAATCATGAGCTTTGACTCTGTAGTTTAGAAGGTTGAACAATTGTTTTATAAAGCTATACTGTATTAATACTAAACTATACTAAAGAAAAACCCATGACCCTTTCTAGACACAGCTTTGATTTAATTGGTCAATCAGTCTGAACAAGGATCACCAGAGCCCAATTAACAAATCCCTTTTGGTCAGCGATCTCTAACACATTCCCCATGCACCAAAGAACAGGAGCAGCAAGTAGAGATAAGAATTGTTTTCTCCTCTCTCTCTGAGCTTTCTCACTGCTTTCCCCAGAAAAAATCCTGGGAGGAGGAATTCTACCTGTTTACGGAGTGTGTGAGTGCCACAGGCCATGGCACAGCTTCCTCAGCTCTCCAGCTGTGCTCTGTTGTATTTACAGGGTGTTTTGATGGAGGAATGAATGATGGATCTGACTCCATGTTCTCAGAAGGCTAATTTATTATTTTATTATATTATATTAAAGAATACTAAACCATACTATACTCAAGAATACAGAAAGGATACAGACAGAAGGCTAAAAAGATAATAATGAAAACTTGTGACTCTTCAGAGTCCTGACACAGCTGGCTGGGATTGGTCATAAAGTCAAAAACAATTCACAGAATCCAATGAAACAATCACCTGTGGGTAAACAATCTCCAAACACATTCCACGTGTGAGCAAAACCCAGGAGAAGCAAATCAGATAAGAATTGTTTTCCTTTTTTTTCCTGAGGTTTCTCAGCTTCCCAGGAGCAGAATCCTGGGCAAAGGGATTTTTCCAGAAAACAGACAGTGTCAGTGCTCTGCTGGAGCTCCCCTGGTGCAGCTTCTGCCCTCCCAGGCTCTGGGTGATCCCTGCTCTGCTGAGTGCCAGCGTTCCAGGTCCTGCTGCACACAGAGCATCTCCAGGGCCCCCCCAACCCCAGGCCCAGCTCCTTCTCCTGGCCTGTGCTGCTCCTCTGGCTGTTCCCATCTCTCTGCAGTCAGGAATGTGCCACCTCCCGTCCCCTCCATGCCATCCCCACCTGTCCTGGGTGTGCCAGGCTGAGGTCCCATCTCTGCTGTCCCTCCTGCTGGACACATGCCATGGGCAGGGTGGGACTGGTGCAGCTTCCAGTGCCTTCCCAACTTCAGGATTGATTTCAGTTGGATACTGGGCAGGAATCCTTCCCTGGGAGGGTGAGGCCCTGGCACAGGTGCCCAGAGCAGCTGGGGCTGCCCCTGGATCCCTGGCAGTGCCCAAGGCCAGGCTGGAGCAGCTGGGACAGTGGGAGGTGTCCCTGCCGTGGCAGGGGGCGGATGGGATGGGCTTTGAGGTGCCTTCCAACCCAAACCATTCCAGGATTCTGTGATTCAAAGGAAAGGTTTTTATAGGAAGTGTCTGTGTGGGGGACAGGCCTGGTGTCCCAGCAGGGGACAAGGTGCTTCCTGACCTGTCTGTGCCATCGCCTTCCCTCATGACAGACGTGCTTCTGCTCATCCTCCATCTCCTCCTCCCGTTTCCTCATCTCCACAGCAGGACCCTGTCCCCATGTCCAAGTGGGAAAAGTCCTTCAGGAAAAAAGAGACCCCTGGAATGGTCCGTGTGAAATGAAATGAGCTTGGAGCTGCCCCGTGACCTGGGGCAATTTGGGGTTGGAAGAAGGAAACCTTCACCCCACCTCTCCCTCAGCCTGTGGGGTGCTGCCATTCCAGGGTAGGATGAGATATTTGAGATAATTAATGCAGTTCATTGAAAGTTAGAAGGATATTTAACTTTTCTTCTGTAATCCCAGCACAAACCTTTCCTTTCCGCAGTATTGGTACAGGTCTGACCTTGCTCCCTGTGCTCCCAGCCTGGGAGGCTCCAGGGTCAGAACATCCCCAATGAATTCATGTGTTTGTTATTCACTTCTCCCACGTTTTCTTTCTGTCCTTAAGAGTTACTGATGCCTTTCATCTTTTCTCCCCAGAAGTGGAAAGCTAAATAACCATTTAGAAGCTGCTATACACGAGGCCATGAGTGAACTAGACAAAATGTCTGGGAATGTAAGTTCCTTTTCCTTGGGAATATTCTCCTTTTCCATGTTTCTGCATGTGTGTCCATTGGAGGGAGGCTTTCTAACAAATCCTGGTTTTATTTTCTGGAATAACGAGGAATTTCCAATATTTCCCCTGCATTAAAAAACTGTTCAGGAAGGCTGATG